>VDFB02338668.1:0-88615 GCA_007258455.2 Sequoia sempervirens | reverse complement strand
TTGTTATCTATGTTTATGACTTGATCATTACTGGTAGTTCAACACATTTGATTGCAGCAATCAAACAGGATTTGTGTCAGGCTTTTGACATGATAGATTTGGGGCTTCTCCATAACTATTTGGGTATTGAGGTTTGGCAGACAACTAATAGTATTTTTATCTCTCAGTCTAAATATGCTCGAAGTCTGCTTGACAAATTTCACATGTAGGATTGCAAACCTGCCTCCACACCTATGGAGAAGGGGTTGAAGTTGTCAGCCAACTCGGATTCACCTCCGGTCGATGAAACAACATTCAAGCAACTAGTGGGTAGTCCCATCTACCTCACTGCCACTAGACTTGACATCAGTTTTGCAGTGAGCTACATTTCTCGCTTCATGACAGCTCCAAAAGCTGATCATTGGATTGCAGCGAAGCGAGTGTTGAGATATGTTAAGGGCACTTCCGATTATGGCATTTTGTATGGCAGATGCAAGGATCCAAAGTTGATTGGTTATACAAACTCTGATTGGGCAAGTTCAGTGGATGACAGAAAGTCCACTTCTGGGTGTGTATTCAGTTTGGGTACAGGTGCTGTAACATGGACTAGCAAGAAGCAGCGGGCAATGGCTCTTTCCTCGATTGAAGCAGAGTATCGAGGAACAGTTAAGGCAGCATGTGAGGCAGTTGTTAGAATTATGAAACAAGCACAAAACCACGAGCCACAAGATCAAACAACAAACAAGTACACCTTCCACGCAAGAGATCTGTAAACAAGAATTGCTATATTCAACAACAAGGAAAAGTTACAAAAGAAGCTTTCAACAAAGATGAAAGCCGTGATATTTCCTGTGAATAATATCTAAGAGATATTTACAAAGAGGGTTGAATGCTTATAAGAGAAAAGCCCTAAATGAGAAAGGGATCAGATCATGACAAGTGTTAACATCACATGAGATGAGACATAATGATCTAATAATAACTCAACTAATAAAGCATTCCTAAGTTTAGCTAAAGCATGTGAGAATAAATTAAACTAATAATCAATTAAAGATTAATTAATTATTAGCTAATCTATTATAACTCTAACACCCCCTCTTAAGATGAACTTAGGGAGTAGCTAAAAACCCTAAATAGAATGCAAGATGGGTATCGACAAACAAGGCCAAGTAAGGTACCCACGTACAAACATAAGATCTCTATAATGTGGAGAAATAGAGAAAACTTCATGGGAAAAACTCTACTCCAAAAAGAGATGAAAGCCAAGTGAAGGACTGAAGAAGTCTCCAAACAAGGCAAGATTATCCCAAAAGATAAGAACAAAGAGAACACCACAGAAGCATGAAGAAGTTGCAAACACTGTCGAAGAAGGACTGCAGAAATGCTGAAAGAAGAACCTCCGCTGTGATCAGGATCAAGAAGACAAGAATCTGTATGAGTGCCCCCAACGACACTACTCGAATTAAATGGCAAACAAAGGCAAACACCTGGTACTCGAAGATACAGATGGAAAAAGTACCAAAAGTCTGAAGAACTAATCATGAGAAAATGGAAGGTCGCCTCCAAAAATAGGAATGCAAGAGCGTCCATATGGTAAGTGCTCCATCTCACCGAAATGCATGGGTAACTAGCTGCTGCATCCGCCTAGTACATAGGAACAAATACTGTATACATAGCTCACTCCAACGTGAAACCAAGGAAGCATTAGCACCAACAGTAGAAACCCCCCCATAATGCTGAAAAGGGAGAGGTGTGACAAGTACACTGAAACTGAATGCCTGAAAGTAGTGCATGAAAAGGAACCAAGAGCATCTGAAGGTGCAAACATGAAAGTACAAATTGATAGAAAGGATGTGAAAACAAAAGTCACATACGCATGAGAAAGGTATGAAGGCAAACAAAGGCAAATATCAACCCCCATGGCACTTTATATCATAGTGCGAGTACAATAAGACACAAAGTGATGTGCAAGAATCCCAATACTACACATACAAAGCTGAGACACTTTATCTTAATGTATTTACAGATGATTAAAAACATGCAATGTGAGCCCATAATGTCCAAAAAAGACAACATGCTGAAAAAACAACATGCTGAAAAAACAATTTTCTTACAGAAAATGGGGAAATTGATAGTACCATGATGAAGTACATGAAAAAACATGCACTTTAAAAAAAAACGGCACCCAAAAATGTATCCAGATGCAGAAGATATGGCCCGTCGAAGTCTCCAAAACAAGAACTAAACAACTACAGCACCGAGAATACAAAATTCTGAAAAAAAACCAGAAGTCAAAACTGGAAAATACCTGCACCACTGCGAAGAGCATGAAACTCCACCTCATTTCAAAAAAAATTGCACGCGAAAAGACCACCGTATGGCCTCTGGAAGTTGAGGTGCAAAATTGAAAAGCCCAATGGAGAGGGGTTGAGTAGGGCAAAAAGGAAAACTCCTCAAAATTTGTCAAAAACACCTCCAGAAATAGAGGCCCGCCAAATATAGTGATGCTAGAAAAACTCCTCCAATTACAGTGCATTATATTGCATAAAAAAGCAAAATTTGGCCATTTTATTTTAAAGTGAAAAAATGCCAAAAAAACTATTACATTTTTTTAAATAAAAAAAAACATATATAAAAATATTACATTTATATATATTTTTTAAAAAAATATTAAAAAGAAATCATTAAAAAAGGAGAGCCCTGCACAGGCACAACCTGTGCAGTACCCTGTGCAGGAACGATGCTTTCTGACATGTACATGTCACAAGTAGGACCTTCTCCCTTGTACACTAATAATCAAGGGATGCTCAAACTAGCCAAAAATCCAATCTTCCATGAACGTACCAAGCATGTCGAGCTTCATTGTCACTACATCTGCAAGTTGGTAGAAGATGGATCAATTCAGCTACAATATGTTGCGACAGCGGATCAGACTGCAGATATTCTCACCAAGTCTCTGAGCTCGGATAAGTTTGTCAAATTCAAGGGGCAACTTGGTGTTGTTGACAGATTGACCATTAAGGGAGGTGTTGATGTGATTTTTGTGACCGCACCAATCAGCAGAACAAAGTTGTCCGAAGGCTACTCCATTCTCTCTTGATCAAAGTATTTTGTGCGCTAAGATTGCAAGAAAGTTCGCATGTTCAACTCCAAGGTTCTGAAATGCTTTGGAATACCCTCAGTAGGTTCGTTATGCTATGTTATTTTTACGAGGGGACTTACACAATTGTTCTTAACGTTTGCAGTTGACAACAAATAGATGATTGGAAGGGAATTTATGCAATGCGAATGATTTAGCAATAAGGTACGTTTTCCTAAAACTAACTAGAAATAAACTAAATTGTAATGAGTGTAAGGGTAAGAAGGTTCTAGATTCTATTCTAAGGCGGGACATGGGATCAATCTCAATAGCTTCAACCGAACTCTGCTCCACCTCACGCTGGACAGCTTACACAAAGTTGGTGCAATCTTCAAGGGGATAGCAAGAAATTTTCAAGCTACAATCCGACACCAAGACACCGTCAAGACGACGCATACCAAGATATGAATTGCAACTGAAGTTGGGCTTATAAAATTCTCCAGTTGACCACGCAAGGCAAACTTGCTGTCAACAAGCTGCTAGTGGTATGGACTAAAACGAAGTTGCCTCGATTGAGGCCACAAATCCACAACTAATATCTACTTGCATGAAATGAAAATTACTCTACTTTAAGCTACTTTTACGCTACTTGGAATAGAAGGGATGAAGAAACCTTGCTAGCTATCCATAACAAAGACGAATTTCACCATCAATGAAAATATCTTCTATTATGAAAGTTTTACACAACAATCCCTTACAAAAGTTTTCAAAGGAAAACTTTCCTTCTCTTCCAAACTATGCTATGCTAAGCTACACAATTATACTATCAATCTCTCTGCTCTAGTCTCTAGTTCGATGTCTAATCTAATGAATTACAAATGAGGGGGACTCCCCCTTTTATAGATAGCCCAGTCCAATGGACGACTCGGATTACAATCAAATGAATGGCTAAGATTAAGCCACCTCAGCCCTAACCCTAAAAACTGCCAGAATGGGGAGTGGTACAATAAATGAATCAAAGATTCCCACTCACTCCCAAAAATAGTAAAGGCAATTAATGCCCACAATCAATCCTCTAGAAGGTCATCATCCAGTAGTGCGTTTCCATTCTCCTTCTCCTTGGCTGCAAACTCAATGAACCTGGCAAGCACAGCTTGAACCTCCTGGACTGAAATCGGTGGAATACAATCAAGCTGAAACTGTAGTATTGTGACCGACTGTCCGTGCCTTGTGCAAGATTTTCTCCAAGCTACCAAAGCATCCTACGTATTCTGAATCAGGTTGGAGAAAGTAGAAATGTTTTCAAAGTCATCCTGCACGAAAGTCTTCACCTCGGAAAAGAAAGGTGCCAGCCTATCCCTCAAATTATCAGTAGTCACCTCATCGGAATTCAGCCGTCTAGCAAAGATTGCCTCCAAGGTATTTAGGACTCCATCAATGATGTTCATCATAGCCTTCCGAACTCTAGCTGAATCCGCCTGTGCTGCATCGAAGAACCCACGTCTTGTGACCACTGAAGAGTACCATCCAGAAAATTGTACCTATCACCCTCCTGAATAACTCCTCCATCAATCAACATTTGAAAAGGAGTGTGCATCAAGGCCTCCAGACGTTGAATAACTTTGCTCTGATAAACATGAGCATAACCCCAAGCTTGATCAAGTACCTCCATACGTGCCATAATGCTGGAAGCTTGCTGGTAAGCATGAGTAAGGTCTTCCATAAACTTTTTTGTCTCGACACGAACTCCTGTAACCCATTTATCCGCCTCATGTGCCATCTTCCTCAAATTCTCCAAGGCACAAACTGATTCTTTGGATAACTCGGCTCGAAGCTCAAGTGCTGGATTCTCTTGCCCACAAGGACGAGATAAGTGTTGCATGTATCCTATCAATGTCTTATGCTCTTGCTTCAATTTCTTATATTTTCCTTCAGTCTTGAACAATCTATCCTTAAGCCCCTGATAGGAGTTATCACACTCCTCAACAATCTGTGCACCTGTGGGACGTCCTAACTCCATAGTTGTGATCACATAATTTTCTGGCACTGCTTCATCCCGATCACAATCAACTCGTGGCACCGCAACATGAAGGGTGCGAGAACCACCCTCATCAGTTGAAATCTTCGAAAATTTTCGTGCTCTTTTTTTTGGTGGAGGTGCACTGATCCTATTCAAAAACTCTTCTATCTCAACTGCCGGATCAATCTCTTCACTAGGGCTCCTTCTCATTCTATCTTTGAGCCAATCAGGTACAACCTGTTGAATAACAAATGGGAGCTCCTCCCTAGCCTCTACTTCAAGGACTTGTTCAACTTCAATATCATTCTGGTGAGCCTCATCGGCCTCTAGTGGCTGAGTATCTCTTGAAACTGCATCATCCTCCAAAGCCGTCTCTAACTCACGCTAGAAGCGAGTATCAGTAGCAGTCTCCTCATCTTCCTCCAGCTGATCATCTCTAGTAGGCGCGTTGACACTCTGGCCAACTGATTCTCTTCTCGGTGGCTGATTTTCTTCATGTACCTCCCGTTCTTGATTCAATGCATTCCTTTGATCAGTGAAAAGAGAAACCTCCTATATGCTTGGAGAACGTGTCTCCAATGGCGTGGGCGACTCAATTACAACTTTCGGAGGCTCCGGCCGAACTGGCTCCTTCCTTCGAGATTTTGGACCTCGAGTAATTTGTTTCTTCCTGCTGGTAGTGGGTGCCCTGTGATCTCCCATCAAGTTGTAAGTTAAAGAAATTGGCCTACTCTTCAGTCTGCTCACATGCCTATCAACCCATGCTCTGGTGAAAGTCATGACTGGAATACAAAGTGTGTCCAAATCGGCTATCTCTGGCTCCGACCAATCGGGGAGTGGAAGCAGTGTATCTCTTACTGCCTCATAATCTGGATGGAGAACGTTCATGTCCTCATCAACCTGGTCTGGTACTGGAATGACTTCACACTCCCTGATCATACTCAATGGTAGCCTCGAGAACATTCTCTTCCTAACTTCAACCTCGTCTGATGTACCAACCCAATAATCCTCAATATTTTCCTTATGCTTGAACTCTTCTGATAGTATCCATCTAATATTGCTATGTGGATCATAATGCTGTCTGCTGGTGTGATAGGAAAAATGAAAGAACTGAAGCTCATTTTCAGCTTCTTTAGCTGCCTGAAGTGAATGACACACTTCATCTGAATTACCCATGACAATCGGTAAGTCAACTCCTTCCTTCTTTCTTTTCTGAATCTTATAGTAGGCAACAAGTTGCCTAGATATCTCTAACATCAAAATTCTATTGGTTGGGTACTTAGGCAATCTATATGGATATGAAGAAAAACCTTGCAACCTGATGTAAGAAAACTTCAAAAACTGAATAAACTAGCACCCATACCTTTCAATTAACTCCTGAGCTTCCCTCGAGATCCTATGATGTGTAGGCTCCTGAAGTGATCTCATGATGTGCATGGCGAAGGCGTCATTGACACGCTTGTAATGAGTGGTGCTTGTTAGGTGCAACTGTGGACAAGCCTCATAGATTTTGAATTGATGAGAACCACAACCAACAGGCTCCTTGTAAGATATTCCTCTATACTTCATCATACGAGCCAGCAAGTAAATAAGGTAGGAGCCCATATAGAATGTCTTCATCCTTCTCAGACTCAAGAGCTGCTCGTGCAAATTGTCACTAATCATCATAGCCCAGTTGATATGCTCTTTTCCTTCTAGCATGAGGTTGATGTAATAAAACATCCATGGCTTAAAAATAAACGCCTGAGGGCAGCCACCAACCCTACTCAGCATCATGATTAGGTCACAATACTCCTACTTCAAATCATCTGATATAATCTGTCTTGGCAACTTTGTACGAGAGGGCTTGGGTTTGTTCATCCAGCGAGTGTTCATCACCTCTGCACATCTCTCGAATGTATAAGCATACATTCGTTTAACACACTCTCTCGATTTGTAAATCATCTTCTCATGTGTTGGGATTCCAAAAGCCTCGCCGATAGCTACAGGAGTGAGGTTGGCGAATACTTGGCCATTTGGTGAGACAATTGACCTGTGCTCAGCCTCATAGTAATTAGCATATTCCATCATTAGCTCCGAGCACTGAATAGCTGGTGGGAACCAGTAGCTGCATACAAGCCACTTCGAACAATATTGTGCGAAGTGATTGAAGGACAGTGACTGCCAACTCCCATTATCCGGTTTTTGAAAGTCTCCAAGTTGAAAGAACCCAAATTGGTATAAGCCAGCTTGCCCAACTTCAAAGTGAACTTTGACTCTGGCAGGAAAGGCTTGCTCAGCTTCTTGATAACAGCCTACCTGGATGCACCATTGTTGTCTCTGCCAGTTGCTCTTACTTCAGCCATCCTGCAAAACAATGAACAACCATCAGCAAATTAACTTAGAAAATAAATAAAATATCATGCAAGGGCTGCCAGTCGACTTTTAAAAACTTGAGAAGTTGCAACATTCTATTCATCTGCAAACCTCAACTTCTCCTTCACAATTTCGAACTTTCAACACTTAGAAAGTTTATGCAAGCAGGCTTCAGCAACTTCAACTCTAAGCAAATTTCCAAGTCGGCTACAACAACTTCACACTCCTCAAGAAATTGGCCAACTTCACTTCAACACTTAGACTTTTTAAAATTTGTACTTCAGCAACTTCAAACTTAGATTTTTAAACTTCAGCTTCAGCCACTTCTTCTACTTCAAGTCGCACTTCTTCAACACTCAACTTGCACTGCAACTCCAATCAAGTTGAACTTCCTCAGCACTCAACTCAGTCACTCACTGCAACTTCGATCTCAGAGCAAATTCGAATGTCTTCAGCTGGTGAATAGGAATGAATCAACTCTCAATTCTTATAGCCAAATTGAATTCTAGAAGGAGGCCAATTTTAGCCAGTTCATTAAGTCTCCACTACTTCACAACAGGAATTCGAATTTCCCTCCTTTGCCAATTTCAACACTTGTCACCTAACGCCTGAAATCTTGACCTTCTAAAACTTCAAAGATTTAGCTTGACTGGCGTACTTAGTATTTTTAATTCACTTTGAAAATATTCACTTCAAATTCACTCTTTGAGAATTTATATTCACCAGCTGAAGCTCTGTCATTTAATTTTTAATTTTATCCACCTCTAACACTTTGGAAGATTCATCTCACAGAGAATTCGAACAAAATCTTCTAGGCAAACAACTTCAAATTCATCATCTGGAAAATTTTTTATCTTGAAAACACATTTTATTCACTTTGCCTTAGAAATTTTTAAATTTCTTTAGGAAAATTCCACAATTCAAGTGCCGATCAAATTCTTCATCTTAAAAGCCTTGGCGAAGTGTAGAAGACACTAAAATCCATTCCTCGTTGACAATCTTCAATACCCAAAAGAAAATTTCTTTCAGAACGCATCAAATTCATAGGTATACAACGAACAGGTTCATTTAATTTTTCGAATTTTGAAACTTAGAAAAATAATTTTCAACAAACTTATTCTTGTTCTTCATTCTTGTGAGTATTTTGTTGCTTTGACTTGAAAATTTTTAATCACTTTTGCGATGCTGGCATCCTCTATCTTTTCACTGGCAATTTTATTCATGTCCTTGAAAAATTTCATCACTCCTCCAACTTGGACGTATTTTCCTAAGGAAGAAAATTTTGTGC
This sequence comes from Sequoia sempervirens, assembly GCA_007258455.2. Lineage (NCBI taxonomy): Eukaryota > Viridiplantae > Streptophyta > Pinopsida > Cupressales > Cupressaceae > Sequoia > Sequoia sempervirens. The sequence continues at coordinate 79,894 of VDFB02338668.1, read as the reverse complement.
CTTAGAAATTTTTTAAATCACTTAGCACATTTTGCACTTTCACCTTAGAAAATTTCATTCAACTTCAATCACTCTGCCTGCGAGGAAATTTTATCAACTCACTTAGAAATTTTTTCTTTTAAATGCCTTGAGCGCATTTCACATGTCATGGAGGACACTTTATTATTTCAACGCTTATCATATTTTATCATCACCACCTTCACCTTACATCTTGGCGCATTTAGCACATGGTGAAGGATTAACATCTTAACATCTTTGACCTCCTTTGACTCCTCCTTGCATATGGGCGCATTTGAGACATAGAGGAGGATGGGCGCATTTTGCATATAGTGAAGGATGAAACATTTTCCAACGCCCTTGGTATTTTGTCTTCACATGCCTTGATTTGGGCGCATATTGCATGTCCAAGAGGATGAAAGTCTTCAACGCCTTTGACCACCTTGGATTACTTGTGAACTTGGGCGCATTTGAGATGTGTAGAAGGACGAAACACTTGCCAATGCTTTGACTTTTGACTTTCTTCTAAACTTGGCACATTTGAGGGGGTGAGGGGGATTTTAAATTTTGTCTTTTCTAGGCCAAGTTGGGCGCATTTCACATGGGTAAAGGATGAAACTTTCAACGCCCCTTGACTTCCTTATAGCTTGAGCTCATTTTGAACCTTGAGGAGGATGAACATGTTGACTCTTTGACTTCTTGTTTAGCATAGGCGCATTTTAGCATATGAGGAGGATAACACATTTGACTTAGAATATTTTTCCATGCTTGACTTGAGGTGGGCACATTTTGCCTATGGTGAGGGATGAAGGTTAACACTAAGAAATTATTTTGCATGCCATCACCTTGGGGGCGCATTTGGCCTAGGGAGGAGGATATTCGAACACTTAGAAAAATTCTCAACATCTCCAACTGAAGTGGGCAGATTTTGCCTAGGCAGGAGGATATAAGTTCCAGACTTAGGCAATTTTTTCTTATGCCTGCCAACTTCTCTATTTCCTGCTATTTATAGTAAGCCCTTCAATTTTCACACTTCTGAAGCTCGGATCGATTTGAAATTTTAAGCATAGGACCTTTATGACCCTATCAGCCTGTTCACACTGCCATCCTGAGTTGACCTGCTATTTTTAGCCCATTTCTTAAGGTGGTTTACTATTTATAGCAACTGCTCGTTTCTGAGACTTCCCCAACTCCGTTAGACTTGAAATTCGAATGACGTGCTCCTCATCGGGTGACCTACCCATTCACACTGGAGTCTGCTGCTGGTTTACTATTTTTAGCTAGTTTCTGGAACACCTTACTATAGATCATTGTAACGAGACTCGCCCAGACTCGCCATGACTCAGCGAGTCCCGGGCCGAGCCAGCCTGGCCGAGTCTGGGGAGCTCGGACTCGGACACGCCGAGTCCAGAGCCGGACTCGCCGGACTCGCCAGACTCGCCAGACTCGCCCAGACTCGGAGAGTCCCGACCCTGTGACCCGGCCGCGGCAGCAAGAAGTTAAAACACTAAAAAAACATAAAACTAAAAGTTAAAGTTAGTTTTTTTTTGTTCTATATGTTCTCTCCAACCCTAAAAGCAACTTCATTTCACTCTTTTGGCAAAATAGGAGGAGAAGAGAGAGTTGTGAAGAAAAATAGGAGGAGAAGAGAGGGCAACCAGCAAATTGTTTAAAACAAAAGCAAGGTCATATATCATTTGGGAAGCTTCATACTGCTAAGGAGGTGCATTGAAAGTTCATTGCTAGTGATTGGGAGGAGTTTGCATTGCATTCCAAGCCAAATCTAAGAGGTAAGTTTGATTTTAATGGTTTTTTTTGTGTTTTTTTAACAAATAATTCATTGTAATTTGTAAAATCATTGTTTTAAATTATTATAGTTTGCATTTTTATTTACAAACCCTACTTGCAACTTAAATAATTTTACAAACCCTACTTGTTATTGCAGCCACATTCATTTGCAAATCAAACCATATTATTATTTTCACAATGTCTCAAACCCCAGTCAGAAAAGACCCTGCTTGGAAACATGCTGAAATCTTTCCCGGAATGAAAAGAGGAGAAGCAAAATGTAAATACTGCAAAACAATATATCATGGAGGCATAAATAGATTGAAATACCACCTTGCACGCATACCCATCCATGATGCAGTGGGCTGCACCCTAGCACCTATTGAGGCTGTTCGTGAAGTGCAGGTGCAATTAGAAAATTTTGAAAGGCAAAAAGAAATTAGAAAGAGACAGAGGGAGGAGTTGGCAGGTGTTGGAGTTGGACAGGGACTTGGTGCTGTTGGAGATGCTTCTTCCATGCCTCCATACCGTCCTAGTGCTAGTGCTTCTGCTTCTGCACCATCTATTCCTATGCGTACTCCTAGTGCTGGTGGCGCTGCTACTGCTAGTGGTAGTGGCAGTATTAGTATTGGCCCTAGAGTTCGTAAATCTAGGGTGGACTCATATTTTGTACCACGCACTACTCCTGGTTCCCAACCGTCGCTTGAGAGCATGGGTTGGAACAAGGATGCACACGATGCAGCAAAAAAAACAATTGCAGACTTTTGGTACTACTGCACCATTCCCTTCCATGTAGCCAGGTAATTCTTTTTTCGTTTAATTGTTTTAAAATTTATATTTAAATTTTATTGTTTTAGAATTTAGATGTATCTCACTATCGAATTCAAATTTAAAGTTAAAAACTTAAATCTTTTCATTTTATGACATGTTTTAGGTCTCCTTTTTGGCAAAACATGGTTGATGCAATAACCATATGTGGGGCGGGGTTCAAAGCCCCCAGCGAAGATGAATTAAAGGGCCCACTTTTGACTCAAAAGGTGGCGGATGTGAAAGCACAATTAGAGGAGCAGCGTGTGCAATGGAGGAGGATTGGTTGCACCATCATGACTGATGGTTGGACCGATAGGAGAAATAGGACGCTGTTGAACTTTCTAGTTTCCTCTGGAGGTAATTGTACTTACCTTAATACATTGATATTTGAATTTGATTTAGTGATTAATAATTTAATAAGGCTGATTTATGTTTTTAATTTATTGAATAATTGGTAATTTGGTTTTGCTTATTTTTTCAGGTGACACTGTCTTCATAAAGTCCATTGATGCTTCCGCCCAATTCAAAAATGCCACATACTTATGTGAGGCTATAGAGGAGGTGATAGCCGATGTGGGGGAAGAAAATGTAGTTCAAGTGGTGACAGATAATGCAGCAAATTATGTTGCTGCTGGTAGATTATTGATGGAGAGGCACCCAACTATATTTTGGACTCCATGTGCCGCCCATTGCATTGACCTCATGATGGAGGATCTTGGCAAGCTCCCATGGATAAAAACATGTATGGAATCAGCAAGAAACATTTGCAAATTTGTTTACAATCATGCATGGGTGCTTAACCTTATGAGGCAATACACGGGGTTGAGGGAGTTGTCTCGTCCTGGCATCACTCGGTTTGCATCAAATTTTATCATGTTGCAATCCTTGATTCGGTCAAGGGCACCTTTGAGGCGCATGTTTGCTAGTGAGGAGTGGTCTTCCTCATCCTTTTCTACAAGCACTGCAGGGATTGCTGTGGCTGATTGCATATTTGATGAGGCAGGGTTTTGGACACCAGCAGATGAGATTGTGAAGGTAACATTTAATTCTTTATTATGTTTTAATTTTTAATCATATCTTACTTTTATTTGTTCATTTTCATTGACAGTCACACTTACTTATTTGTGAAACATGTTTGCACTTTGCAGTTTATTGAGCCCTTGCTAGTTCTCCTACGAGTTGCAGATGGGGAGAAGCCCGCAATGGGCTACATATATGAGGGCATGGATAGGGCCAAAGAGGCCATTAGATCAGTCTATGGTGGAGTTGATGATAAGTATCGTCCCATTTGGGAGATCATTGATAGGAGATGGCAAAACCAACTCCATAGGCCCATCCATGCAGCCGCATGTTTCCTAAATCCGGCCTTCCACTTCCGCCGTGATCTCCGTGCAGATAGAGAAATTCTTAGTGGGCTCTACTCGACGATAGAGAGAATGTTGCCCGCTGTTACTACACAGATAGTGCAGGAGATAGATGCCTTCACTAAGGCACGAGGAGACTTCTTTGCACGTCAAATGTGCAAAGATAGTAGGACAACATTAATGCCAGGTAAAAATATATTTAAGGCAATAATTTTCATCTTTTTATATTATAATTTATTATTAAATGTTGAACTTGAACTTGAAACTTGAAATGAGATTGATTTTGTTTCTTTTTCTCATCTCAGATGGATGGTGGGAGATGTTTGGTTCTGATACACCGAACCTGCAAAATGTTGCCATACGAATATTGAGCCAGCCATGTAGTTCATCCGGTTGTGAGCGCAATTGGAGTATGTTTGAGCACATACACTCCAAGAAGCGCAATAGATTGACAGTGGAGAGGATGAATGACCTGGTATATGTTCATTACAACCTTCGGCTCAGATACAGGAAGGCTTTTGACCACGACAACACCCCGATCTGTTTAGAGGAGGTTGATCCACAGTCTGAGTGGATCACTGAGGCTACAGACGCAGTCTTTAGTGACGAGGACCTTGATTGGGTGGACCAGGCAGAGAGAGAGGCTGAGGTTGTAGCCATGGCTGAGGAGGAGGCTAGAGCACGAGGAGACATAGCTACTGGTGGTGAGAGTGGTATGGGGACTCAGACACAGGCAGAGACTATGGCTGCAACTGCAACATCATCCAGGACCTTTAGACGCCTTCGTAGGAAGGATGCTGGCTCCACTGTGCCATAGGCATAGAGTGATAGACTTATAGCTATTGTTTTGAATCTTTTGATATTTCATATTTGTATGGAACATTTGATGTCATGGATTTCATTTTCCATGAGTTTTGTATACATTTGACTAATTTTATATATCAAAGTATGTTATTTCCTTCAGCAGCGCAACTACAATTTGTGTACTTTATACTTATGTGATCATTGTATATTTGTGTATGTGATCAAATTTGCTTTTATTTGTGTTGTATTCAATAAAGGGTGCTTGAAACAAGTTTTAAATCTTTAAAAATCTCTAATTTTCTAAGGTTTTTTCAACTTTTTTCATTTTGCCGAGTCTGCGCGAGTCCGAGTCCGAGTCGCCGAGTCGCCGAGTCGAGTCACCCTAGCCGAGTCCGAGCCGAGTCCGAGTCTCGTAACTATGCTATAGATAGTAAGTGCTCCGATTGCCTTCAAATTTTAGCGGTGGATAGCTTGAAAGATGCTGATCATAATGGGATACACCGGTTTTTGGAAATTCTGACTTTTTATTCCTCTTTTTGGGCCCCGAAGCTGGAAACCTTAATTTGACTTGCATGCATATCAAACGACCTCCGTTTGACCTCGTTTTTGTTGCACTTCACCCTGTTTGTGTTTCTGATGTGCTGGGAGAGAGCTGCCGGATTGCACCTGCTAAAAATAGTATGTCAGTGAATACTGATCATCTTGCTTTGCATGTCACACCACTGCGAAGCTCTCGAAAAACCCACAAGGAATCACCCGACATGCAAAGAAAACCCTGACATGCAAACCCTAAAAATAGCCTCTGAAGGCTGAACTCTGAAAGTCATTATCTCATTTTGCATGTTATACCGTCGCGAAGGTCTCAGAAAACCCAGAAGGAATCATCAGACATGCATCGAAGAACTCTGCATATAAACCCTGAAATTTGTTTCGGACGCTAAACTGCTAAAAATAGTAAGTTGTCCGTTTCAGCTCAAATTTTGCCAGTGAGCAGCTTGATGTGTTCTGGATGCAGTGTGATTGTCGGAACTTCAAGAATGCTGAGGGAACACTCTGAATTGCACACTTCGTAAAAATAGTAAGTTGCTAGAATTTGATGAAACTTAGCTGGAAACTTGCTGGAAACTTGCTGGAAGCATACTGACATCAATGTTAATCTCAATCTTCAATTTATTTACTTCATTTGACTTTAGATTGACCAGAGAAATACAAACCCTAATTCTCAGACTTGGCCAAATTTCACGTTTAAGCTCAAGGGCGGGCACATCCCCAGAAAGACAGACAGCAGAAAGAGACAGAAAAAGAGAGAGAGAGACCAAAACAAAGCCCAAAAAGACTAGAACGGAGCGAAAATTAGGGGGTCCCCATCTTGAATGGGGCGATGTGTGAAAAGGTCACAACAGGGGGGTGTTAGAATAATATCTCATATCTCATTTGTATAGTTAATGGTCAATGTATTTAGTTAGGTTAGATTTCTTTAAGTCTGTAGGTAGTTGGAGTAGGTGACTTCATTAATTTCTACAGTAACTTGTAATTTCTTTATAATGTATCCTCTTTTTCTGTTAATTGAATGAATGTTTTTACCATTCACAGAATTTAGGGCTTGTAGTGTCTTCTTTTTGTTTAAAATAATTCCATTTTGTTTATCACTGCAATTGTCCATTGTGTCAATTTCCTCTTGTTGCTTGCCAACCATTTGTAACAGACACAAAGGCTAGTTAGTTTCCATTAATGGGTTGTGCATTTGGGGCTTCCCTCGTATATTTTCCTTGAGTGCAGATTGCTTCTGCAATTTCATGCTCTACAGCATTGAGATTGGAGTCAGTTTTTTTAGTGTTTTCCCTTTGTGGTGTTGCAGATTTCTGTGGACATCCATGCTCTTGAAAGGTTTGAACAATAGATACTACATGATTTGGGTGCCATGGAGTAAGGTTTGGAACCAGCATGCAAATGGATTTTGTTAGAGGGCTGGAGGGGCTAGGGAGAGCCCCAGATGTGTTAGTGGGGTGTCCCACATTACTATTGCAGCCGGGTTAGAAGTTTGCACTATCAAAGTTGGAAATTTAGCTCAGGGCAGACAATTGGAAGGCAGAATTGTAAGAGAGTGAGGATTTCTACTTCAACAAAGATATCAACATTCTGATTTAAGATAATTTCCATAGAAAGGAATTTACAAATTACCACAACAGTAGTAATAGAGGTAGGATCTTTTTCCTCTAGAGAATATATGATGGATGAGAAGACTAACTTTGTTTCCTCTTCATTGTGGGGTTTGTGTTATGCTCTGGCCTTCCATTCTGATGAACTTGAAATTCAGATGGATTATGTTCTCTTTGCTTTGTTCTAACTCTTCTATGAGATGTACTTATATTGTTTGTTCCTTGAGCTCCTTGTAAACTCCATAGTTGTACCAAAATCAAGATTTACCAATTATGGTAGTTGTGGAAAGTTATGCAAGAGGAAAGGAAATAGAAAGAGAGTGTAATATAATAATTGGAGAGGAGTGGATGTAAGTTGGATAGGGAGGACGAGCTACTTGTTGCCTCTTTTAACTTATGAACAGCTCATCAGAGCCATCTTTAAGAGGTTTCCAGTCCATGCTAAAAAGCAAAAGGTAAGATGATATCCTAGAATTAACAGCATAGTTCCACGGAGTTTCCCGACGGGGGGATGTAGAGACATGGGTATGAGTTTCGGGAATGAGGGGACCAAGGGCCTAAGTTTGGGGGACGGAGTGGGGATGGCAGCAGGGTGGCAGTAGGGCATTGAAATACATATAATTCTTGAAAAAATAGTTATAAAAAGATGTATAAGAATTATATATCTTGGAGACAACTAGGAGTCCCCTAGATGTTTTGAGGACACCCCAACATCCTCGAAGTCCTAGCGGTGTTGGTGGTGGGATGGTGGTATTGGTGGTTGGCTTATGGGGGACGTCCCCCCAAGTCCTCAAGTCTCTGAGACGGGGATGTCTAGGAAACGCTGGGTTTTTTTTGGGGACATGTTCCCGTGGAACACTAAAATTTGATAGATATAAATAAGGAGGCTCTCTCTTTTGCTGACCAATTGCATCAAGTGCAGGGTGTAAAGGCTACATGGCATGCTACTCTAAATTCTCACCTGACAAAAGAGATAGCTGCAGTATGTTTTCCTACAGAGCAGAATGTCTATGCAGTGTGTTGCAGTGACAAATGGAAGTACTGGATACCTGATTTGTTGATGATGACTGTCGTGTGGAACTTAAGGGGGTGAAACATGAAGAACTATTTTATTAATGCCGCAGCCACTTTGGGTGTGCCATTGGGCAGCTAGGAGTGACTTAACATTAATTGTTCTAAATGTATAAACAATTATTTTGGTCACATCATCCATCATCTCTAATAAACTCTTTCTGACATCATCTTTCAACTAGGATAGACTTTTGTCAACATCATCCTCACATTGACACACCAATAAGAGTTTTCTTGACTGACTCAGAGCTTCCCTGTCTTTCTCGCAGAAGCTAATTGGGGACATGCCCTCGTACATTCTAAAACCTTTTGAGAAAGTACAAAATGCACTATACTGGATATATTGTACAGATTCTTATATTGGGAATGTTTGTTGTGTGAAAAAGAGGAAGCATAGTTTACATTGTAATAAAGGACAAGGGATGTGAGCAAGGGTTTGAACTTTATGTAAACATGGGATGGTATAAGCAAGAGAACATTTATTTACAGATTTGTGATTTATGGTTAAACACATAAGGTCTAGATCTTTGGCTCTATGAGCTAGCATATCAAAATCCATTGTAAGGATGATTTTCCTGATGTTAGTTGTAATATGCATTTGCTGCAAAGCACCGGTTTTAGGTTACAACCACTTGAAAATTAAATTATTGTGACAATATCAACCATCAGTCTACTCTTTCCAGAATAATCAAGTGCTTAACCAATAATAACCAGTGTACCATGGGGATGTGCTCCCCTCAAAATCCCCATGTTTTTAGGACAGGGATGTCTCTAGGACATGGGGACTTGGAGGGGACATCCCCCCACTGTCCCACCACCACAACCATTATCTTGGGGATGTTTCTAGGACGTCTCCCTCTGAGAGGGGATTTTCTAAAACATCCCTAAGGCATCCAAGGAGCTCCCAGGAGTCCCTTGAAATCCTGGGGATGCCTCGGTGTCCTCTATGGCACAACAAGTAATCTAAACAAAAAACAAGTTTTTTAAAAATAAATTATGTCCTAGGCCTGACCCTAACAGCCTATGGGTCCCACCCAAACACTAAAAACTTTATAAATTAGCATTTGAGCTTCATTTCAACTCACTACAAATTATTAACAATAAGTTGTGAGCAATGAGAGTGAGAGCAGCAAGGTGTAAGAGTGAGAGTGAAGAGCAAGAGGATTGAGGAAGAGCAAGTGAAAGTGCAAGAGGAGTAATACCAATCTACCACTCACTCAGGATTGAAAGCATTTTTCAAGCCTGAAGGCAGGCTTCCAGTTCTTCCATGACTAGTTTTTTTTAATTGATTTCTTTCATTACAAATACTAGTTTACGTTACAAATTTCAATTCTAAATTTTACATTCATTAGTTTAATTTTGCAAATGATTCAATAAATAATATTAATGAATCATGATCAAATTTTGATTTTTTAATTATATAACTGCAAGTTGTAATATTTTATATTTTTACTTTTACATGTTCATTTTTTATTTTGTCAAATTAGGATCCTTGTTTGAAAAAGGTTAAGAACAAGGATTTCTATTTGTGGATCCTCTACTTCTACACTTCATGCGACCTAAACTAAGTAAAACAAAAACAAAATCTGTCTTAATCCCTTGCATTATGTATAGTTTGAATTGTAAATTTAAGATTATAAACTTATAAATGTTAAATCATTTATTGTAGTGTCACTATGAGTATGAGTTCTTACAATATGAGTGAGAATGAGGTTGAGCCTCAACAGGTTGAAGAAGTTGAAAGTGAAACTGAATCCGATAATGCACCCAATTAAAGTATAGAAGCAAAGAGGGGTGAAAGCACTAGTTCCATTAGGAGTGCAAATATTACTTGCCCTTCCAAAGTTGAGACAAAATGTTATAAGGGTCCCTTTGATCCTAAGTCTCCTCTAAGACAATTTCCAACAAAGTTACAAATAATGCTATGGACATTTGTGAGCACTAGGTTGTGAAGTGCCACTTTTGTAATCTTGAATTTAAGGGCAACATTACTAAAGTTAATGGCCACCTCCTTCACATCCAAGGCAAAGGTGTAGATGTATGCGAGAAGTTGGCACAAAAACTCAAGTATAGGGCTGAGATAAGTAATGGGGTGGTTCAAGTAGTGAAGAAAATGCTCTACATTTGTTTCTTTGTCACTAAGGCCAAGGCGTAATCACAGAAAAGGTTCTACTTCTACTACTTTCCAAAGGTTGGTTGCCCATATTTCAATTTCTTCTACTTCAAGGGCAACAAAGGCTAAAGGAAAACACAGGTTGACAAGTGATGCTCCAAACCCACTAGTAGAATCATTTAATGTGCAATTGAAGGACGAGGTAGACGATGCCATTGGCAAATTATTCTTTGCCAATGGCATTCCATTCCATGTGGCTCGCTCTCCTTATTATAAGGAGGCAATGGCAAAGATAGCAAGGGTAGGGCCATTCTACGTGCCACCAAGGGAGACTAAATTGAGAACCACAATCTTGGATAAGAACAATTCCATGATTTATATTTTAATGGAGAAAATGAAGGAATCTTGGGTCACAAGTGGATGCAACATAGTCATCAATGGGTGGATGAACATTAGGCATTGTTCACTAATCAATATCATGGTTACATGTGTAGAGGACCCTTATTTTCTTAGGGTTTTTTATTGTTCATGGCATCGCAAGGATGCCAATTTTCAATTTCAGATCCCCAAAGATGATATAGAGGAGGTTAGGCAACAAAATGTGGTCCAAGAAGTGACAAATGTAATCCATGCGTGCAAAGTTGTACAGAAGTTAATTCAAGCAACTTATAGACATATTGGTGGATCCTTATTATGTGCATGCCATAAATAATCCACTGAAGGACATGGAAAAAATTGGTTGGATCAAAACGATTGTTAATGATGCTAAAGGTGTAGATGTTTATTTGCAACCCCCACACTTCACATGTACTCTCTAGGACCTTTTGTAAGAAGGAATTCTTGAAACCTATAGAGACTAGATATGCATCATATTTCATTCCCTTAGAGAGGATGCTTGAGTTTCAAGAGGCACTTCAACTAATGGTTATGAGAACAAAATTGAATCAATGGCCTAAGTCCAAGACAAAGCAGTGGAAGAGGGTGAAGGATGTGGTGAAGAGTGATGTTTTCTACAATGATGCAAAATATATTGTCTCCAACATTACTCCAAACTTCAAAGTGATTGGATTTGTGAATGCCAATGCACCTAGCCTTGGAGAGGTGTATAAGTGCATTGATTCTATGCTTGACCACATGAAGGGTGTTGTGCAATAGAAAGACCCCACATTGCAATTTGTAGAAACCCTAGTTTCCCCCTGTTGCTGAATCTGATGTTTTTTGTTTGTTTTTGCGTTTTGAAATTTTTTTTTTGGGTTTTTGTGCAATAAAAGAAAATTGCGATTTTTGCAAAGAATTGAGAATAAATTCAATAAAAATAAATCAACTCTGATAACAATAGTATTTGATGTAAATACTGATGCCAGTCTATTATTTGACCTTCTGAAATGATTACAACAATGATCCAGTTACATGCAATCATGAAAACAATGAAATTTTATGAAAGAACCTGAATTTTTCTTTGCTGCAATAAATGATTCTTTTCTGATGGTACGGCTGAGTTGAATGAACTTGTTATCTGGCGCCAGAAGGATGAATCCCCTGCTAATGGAATATACGCCCCTGATGATGAAGTCTGTATGCAAAAGAAGAAGGCGTTTGCTCTGAAAAACCAAAAGTACGACTCTCCTTGCAAGGTACGGCCAGGTACAGAAATGTACGGCCTGTCACAACAGCAATCAATGATAAAAGTACGGCCCTGTGTTTGTGTCTCCAGATCTCATTAAAGTTGGCGCCTTGGTGTATGGACTCTTCTGGATGAATTAAATAATCAAAAACTCTGATAATGAATGATCGGTGAAGTTCTATGATCTCCTCTGGATGAAGAAACCTCTTTGCTGGCAATAGATCGGATGATATCTCACACCCTCTGAACTGCTCTCACTGGAGATGGCTTGTTCCCCAATGCATTCGAGACTGAAACCCTAAGTTTCTGTGCTCAGACCAAACTTGATCAATTTTCAATAACTCAATATGACATAATGGCTCGATTTCCAATGCAAAGCTTATATTTTCCTCAAAAGTGCGAATTCCTTAAAGATAGGGAATTTTAAATAATTCGACTTCCTCTTTTTAATTCTTTTCAATAGTCTCAGCTCAAATATTTAATTATAAATTTAATTGTCAAATGGCCCCTTTCTGATGATGGGCAACCCCTTCAATAAAATCACTTAAGTTATAATAAAATATTATAACTTTATATTATAAACTCCAATTAATTAATATTTAATTAATTCAATTAAATATTAATATCTTTCTCATTATTCATCCGATGCACGAGCCGTCTGAAGCTGACGAACACTGAAGTGATTCTGAACACTATCAATCCATACTGCTAAAAATAGCAGGGGTCCCACGCTGAGTGCTGAATAACTGCTAAAAATAGCATCTCGGCTAAAAGTGTCCGAATGAGCCCGAAAGAAAGCCAACTGATCAAGTACTGACAAATCTGAAGCTGAGCCAAGCTCCATCAAGACCCTCTATCCAAACTATCAGCCTACGACGGTCGCATAATAGGCCAATCCAGTGCTCTGAGAGATGTCAATGAGAAGGGGACATGACACAATTCTACAAGGAACACATTCAATCAATCATTCATCAAAGATGGCATAAGTTCAACACTTTTTTGCAAATTGCTGACCATGCATTGAACCTATAGTGGTACATGGAAAGGCTGAATATAATTACACGCATGCATGATGTTGAGGTGAAGGCAAGATTCATAAAGGCTATCCAAAAATATGAATTTTTAGATGGCACCATCATTCATACTAAGTGGACAAAATTTGCCACTCTTAGGGATTATTCTCAGGAGGCCAAGATAGATAGGGAGACTATGGCACAAGAGGAACCAATTTTTTGGTGGACTATGCATGGGCTTACTTCTTTGACTAACTCTCTAACCATTCATTTGCTATCCAAAGTTTCTAGTTCTTCTGTTGTTGAGAGGAACTGATCTATTTATAGCTTCATCCACTCCAATAAGAGGAATGGGCTTATCTATAGGAGGGTAGAGAAGCCTATGGTTGTACATAGTTCCTAGTGTGTCATTGACTACAACACACTTACATACAAGGAGAATGTAGCATCAGAATGGGATGTAAAGCTAGAGGATCCAACACAAGTTGATGATGATGCTACATAAACAAGGCTGGTTGGTATTGGTTTGGAGAAGCTTGAACATGTGGAGTCCAATAGTTCTATTCATGAGGAGTTTGAGGATGATTAGAGGCCTCACTTCAAGCCATTTTGTCATTGCAATCATCATTATAAAATTTTTAATATAATATAAATTTTGAATTCGACATTTTCATTCTTAATGTTCACTTCAAAATTCAAATGTTTAATCATTAATGCAATAATTGCAATGTGTTTACAACTTTATTGTTTCTAAGTTGCCGGTTCTAGTTTCGATTCCAGTTTGGCTAAATTTTTTGGGGGGTGGGTTTGGTTGGTTTTGGGTTCATTAGTACAAAAGACATGTTAAAGTGTATATATGTATATGCAGCCTAGAAGCCTGAATTAGGATTAGAACATCACATAACATCATATAAACAACAAAACCACCATAAAATTGAATATCATTTAAAAGATAAAACATTTAAACATGCATGATATATATTCATCGTTCAAACTTCAAGTTCAATATTACAACACTTTTAAAATTTGAAGTTTTATCATCAAATGGATTCTCTAAATCATCCATATCAATGTCAACATTGACATTAGATGAAGTAGGAAGATTAGATGAATCACTAGTGCCAATGGCATTGTCACTAGCACTAGTATTGTGCCCATGCTCCTGTTGGATATCGGACTCCTCATATGCAATATGGTGGGAAGTGGAAGCATCCAAGTCAGTATCCTCTGGCCCTATATCCCACAACTTCGTCTCCCCTTCCTTGTAGTCACGTTTGTGTGAAAGGAGACTTGTAATGTCCCCTTCTCAAACCTGATCTTTCCAGTGACCGTTGGCCTTTTCTTTGGGAACCCGAAGGCTAGTCGGAAGATAAATTAGGGTTTCCTATTTTTGAGGAGGTTATTGCTCAGAGATGATGGATTCAATGGCGGATCCTTTCTGGGTTTTCAGAGAGCTTCGCAGTGGTGTGTTCATCTCGGCATTCTGAGCATTTCCCGGAATTTACTATTTTTAGTAAATTCTATTTTTGGCAGTTTAGCAGTTGGGTCCAGCATGGTTGACTTCCTATGTCAGTTTGATCAGTTGACTTGGTCATTATTGGCTTCAGGGCACAATTGGAGAGATAAGTTGATATAATTAATTAAAAAGTCAAGTTTTAATATTATTTTCGGACATTGACCCCTTGGCCTAGTCTATTGACTTTATGTTGTTTTGAAAAGTGGGCTTTTGAGGGTGGCGCCTCATTAAAGATTATTTTATATTTTACATTTTATCCAAAGTCAAAACAAGCTATAAAGGGGATGCAATTATTAAAGTATTGATTTTAATTATAAAGTCAATATTGAGCTTGAAGGAAATGGACGCCATCCTTGAAAGAGATTAGGGTTTTTGCCTTGAAGAGGAGATTAGGGTTTTGAGAAGTCAACGAGAAAGTTATAAAAGGAAGGCTTTGATCATCATTTGGTATCTTTTGTCTATGCTAATGTTATGCTGCCGAAATGGTTGCGGAATTGCTTCGAGGAATGAATGCCTCCTAGTCTGGGCTCGACTTCGTGCTTGAGAGACAGCACCTAGTGGAGAGGTTTGCTTAGTTGAGTGTTTTGTAGTAAGTTTTGCATTTGTAGTTCAATTTCTAGCATGTTAATGAAGTTCTAGAGTTGCTGATTTAGTATAGCTGCATGTTGTATTTGCTCATAAGTCAAAAAATAAAAATATATTCGTTCTGGGTATTGGCTAGAACCATTTCTATGCCCTAGGCGCCCATTTGTGCAAATTTTGGTGATTTATAATGAAGAATCTGATTTTATCTTGTTGGTAGAACATTTCTAGAGGCTGTACCATTCTGTTCCGCCTGGCAAGTGTTTAGAAAAAAAAATACTTCAATTTGTCAGCTGTTTCTTTGTCTAGTCTTCATTGTCATCATCCTAGCATTCGTTTGCATCAAGTCTCATGTCATTCTGACAAGTATTGAGTGAGTTGTGAGCATTTTAGTGGATTTTAGGGTTGCTGGTTTTGCATTTAAAGGTGCAGATCTGATTTGATCAGAATTTTAAATCTGGTTTTTGAGAGAAGAAATCAGTTTGGTATTTCCATTAAGCAAGGAGAATTCTATATCTAAATGCTCGTTGAATTGTTCTAACTCTATGCTCTTGGCAGGCGAATTCTCTATCATATTGTAAGCTGACAGTAGTACTGGCAGCAGTTCTTAATCTTGCTTAATTATCTGATTTGTAATGCTCATCTTTACATTCTGTAATTGCCTTGTAATATCTTACATCTCCGCCCTATGGTAGCTCCTTTCCCACTCCGGGTTAGAAAGCACATTCTGGGTGTTGAGTACTTTCAGCATTACAGTTATTTCTTTCAAGCATTGTATTTTGTAACACTCCGCCATATGGTCGCCCCTCACTCCATACTGGATTGGGTAGCACATACTTGGTGTCGAGTTCCCTTTCAGCACTTAGTGTAGAAGATCCTCTGACCATATGCTCGCCATCATCGACGCCATTCTTGGTTAGAGTTCCTGCATAAGCAATTTGATTTAGATCCTCTGACCAATGCTCACACCTTGCCCACATCGGGATCCTGGTGTACATTCTGGTTAGAGTTACTTCAGCACGTTTTGGTTTAGCTGCTAACCTTAACGAGTGCATTGCTTTGTAATCTGTAATTTAAAAAATCGAAAAAAATTGGCTCGGAATATTTCAGGAGACGCAAGTTGGAATGCACATATACTAAGTCCTTTGCCCTTTTTGAGAGCAATTTATTGCGCTTTACTGAGTGGATGGAAGAATATGTGCTCCAATTACTCTTAGATGCAGATGAACTAACAACCTATGAAGACAAAGCAAAAAATTAAAAAATTATAAATTATAAATGAAATTATGAAACTTTTAAAACTAAAATATGAAAATTTATTAAACTTACTTGTGATAAAACTTTGATTGCAAGGGGCTAAAAATGTTGGAAGTATTGTCCATGGAAGTACCACCAACTATGAGCATCCTTTAGGAACCTATCACGAAGAGCATCAACATCTAGACCATTTGAGTGCACAAAATCAATGAACTCATTCATGACTACACTTCGCAAATCTTGATCAGGAAAGAGTCTCACAAATGCTGCCTTGTACCCTTTAGCCACTTCTAAATCTCTATATGGAGAAAGCTTTCTTGGCACTGAAAGAAGTTGACTACCGTAGTATTTTGGAGTCAATGCAAAGTCAAGAAGGTGTAATGGAGTTGTCATTTTGTTCCATATTTCTTCAAGAATTGCTTGCACTTGTTTGAAGAAAGTCTCTTCAGGGTCTTGCTCTCTCGCATTCATGGTGCACTTGATCTTCTCAATCATTGAGTCTATACCATCATATATCTCTCCAATGCATGGCTTGTCCATGTCAGTATAGCGAATCATACTCAAAATGGGCTCGATGAAGCTAAGGAGATACTCCACAAGATCCCACCATGAGTCATCTAATATCATGCTCTTAATTTTTGTTGCTTTTTCAGTGCTGCTTTGCCTCCATATAGACCAATTGTTGCTAATCACCATGCTAGAAAGTGCCTCTCTAACTTTCACAAGTCGTCTCAAGATGATTGTGTTAGAGGCAAAGTAGGTCTTTGCAACCTATTGCAAATTAAAAAAATAATTAAAATTTAAAAATAAACTTTAAAGAATAATTTAAATTAGAATGCACAATCAAATTATGAAAATCATAAAATGACAAATGTAAATATTACTTCATTTACCTTCAATAGCTCCAATTTTGAAAATGATCTAAAGATCCCTTGAGACAAGTGGTGGTTGGTGACAAACATCTGAATGGCCTCAGTCTCAGCATACAATTGTTTGATCCATGTAATTTTATTCCCAATCTTTTGCAGCATAATATTGAGTGAAGGGACCGCACAAGGTGTCCAAAAGATATGTGAATATCTTTCCTCAACCAACAACCCTGTAGCTCTACAATTCTCAGCATTGTCCATTACAACTTGAACAACATTGCAGGGTCCCACTTGCTCAATGGCTGCAATGAGAATATTAGCAATAAATTGTCCATTTTTTACTTGCTCCTCACAATCCACAGCTTTCAAAAAGAATTGCCCCTTTAGAGGACACCGTTGTGACATTGATCAAAGGCCGATTTCTTGAGTCCTTCCAACCATCTGAAACAATGGACACACCTGTCTCAACCCATGAATCTCTTATAGGCTTCAATGCATCTTCAACCAACTCAACCCCCTTTTACAATAAAGTGCCACACACCTTCTCATAACCCAAGCCCTTCTACCCTTTTGGAGCTTCATTAACTGTTCTCAACATCTCTTTCCAATATGAAGAATGAACAACATTAAAAGCTAATCCATTGGCATATATGCATCTTGCTACACATTGGTCGGCAAGGGCTTTGCTCTCATTTTGAAATGCAATTTCCAAAGGCCCTTTTGTTCTCTTGTTTGCAATAGGTTGTGCATTTTGAGCTTGAGGATCCGGAGTGGCCATAAATGGGTGGTCTTCTTCCATATTGGGATTAGATGGGGGCTGCATTCCCTTCGATTTTTTTTTCGTAAAGGGTGATTTCCTTTTTGGGCTTCCCATTGGTCTGCTGCGTCTTGCTCCATAATGTATTTTGCAACTGTCTTAGGTGGAATAGGTGTATTGTCTTTTCTAGGGCAAGGCGTGATGCCTTTTCTAGTTATGCCACACAAATGTGCTTTCACCCTATGGTATGAATTAGAATATGTAACTCCACATCCATTGCATTTCCAAACGTAACCGCCACCACCTGGAATCTATCTTATCATTTCAACATACTTCCATAGAGGAGAATTTGGATTTCTTTTGAACTTTGGTTTAGCTACGGAGCCAGAGGTAGAACCCATTGACATTGTGATTCCTATGGCAATTTGTTTTGCAAACAACACATTCAAAATTTGAATGAAAACAAAATATTGATTTATAAAACCTAGCTCTTTTGAATCTTGCATACATTCATAGAAGAATGGAAAGGAAAAACATAGATAAATCATAAAATGAAACAAAACAAAGTTTCAAGTTTGTAAAACAAAAAAATGGATGAAAAAACTCAAAAAAAATGAGAAAAACTTGCCTCTTTGCAAAAATATCCTTCAACAATCTTTGTGGCAAGCAATGAACACTTGCAAATCTGTACGAATGGCAATGCAATCGTTTGTAGAAGCTACAATGATCAATCTTCAACTCCTTTTGTCAATCCAACAAGCAAAAATGAAAACTCAGCCTCTTGGAATGAAAATGCTTGTTTGCAAAACAAATGAATAAAAATGAGGTAGTTTAGGTGTTTAAAGTGTTTTAGAGGTCACTTTTAGGGTTTCCTTGGGCGTGGGTCAAAATCAAACTGCATATAATATTTAAAAAATGCAAAAAAAACCACTTTTTGGGCGCCTAAACACGTCGGTTCACTTGGGTTCGCTCTGGGTTCTTCCCGGGTTCGCCCGGGTTCTGCATGGGCAAATTGGACCCTGAAATCATGAACACTGGTTGAACCCATAGACGGATCAAACCAAGATCCGAACCTGTCATGAACCCAGACCGAAACCTAGCTTCCGAGGGGTGAACCCGGTAACATAGTATTGTTTAGTAGTTTTACTAGTTTGCCAAAGTTTCATTTGTAATTTTTATGCTTATTCCTTATACATCTTTTTATAACTAATTTTTCAATATGTATTTGTGCTGTCCTCCTCCCACTGTCTCAAACATAGGCCTTTGGTCCCCTCATACATGAAACTTGTCCCCTTGTCCCCCCGCCAAGAAACTCCATGGAACTATGATAATAACGGAGTGTGATGATCTACGACCAAATCAGCCAAGAAGTATTGCTTGAATACTGAAAAGTACAGATCACTCAAAAGTTTCCCTTCCATTTGTAGAATTATTCCTTTAGGTATGTCAGCATCCAACTTGCTATACATTTTGGGCAACCTAGCAGACATAATGATTTAGCCTTATTAATGAGTAGTATCCTTTGACTGTTTCAAGCAAAGTCAACAACTCAACAACTAGCAAAATCCAGATATTAGTGGTGATAAGAAGAAATTATGTTCATGTCCACAAAGGAGTTGCTGCCACACTTTTAATACATCTTTACTGAAACTTTGTACAACATAGCAAACCACCATGCTATTGGGCTCTTGTAAAATTATAATTGATTTCCAATGCTTATAAGTTGTCTTGCCAGTAAAGCTTTGTTCCTAGAAACATGTCTGTTAATTATTCCCTTTGAGCAGTACATACATAACTTATCTCTGGAGGATACAATATAAGTCAACTTAGATTGAAAATTTCTGGATGTAATTGCTGATTTGACATATAATGTATTTTGTCTAATGGGTGAAGATGAGTTGGTCCGAAATTATTGATGCCCTATTAGAGCTTAAGACGAAGTGATAAATGTCTTCAGACTTGGATATCTTTCTTGAACCCTGACCTTGATGCCCTGGGTTGTTGAAAAATGCATTTAATAGGTTTCATTGTGAAGTGAAGACCTAATTGGGTTGTCACAGTAGCAAAAATCAGTTCAGTTTCTATTTTCTTCCAAAAATTTTTAGACAGACCATCTTAGCAAATGGTTATAAATATGTTGTAACTTACTTACCAATGTCCTATATATCAGTAGTCAGGCTCTAAGCAACTTTTTTTAATTTTTTGCAGCTCTACTACTTGCTATAAATTGTAAAATCCAACATATTGACAAAGGGGCTCTTGGTTTTTAGATGAAGATAGTTTAAAATTTGTCAATCAGGAAAAGAAGTCCACATCTAACATAAAAGTAAAATTCTAGACCCTTGACATGACAATTTACTTCCCATATAACCTTTTAGCTTTGAATTATGACCTTTATAATAGAGGTGATTCAAAAAATTTCCTGACTCTGTTACAAGAGTTAAGAAGAATTTAAGGTTGTCACCTCTAACATTATGTAATTGTAAGAATCCAAATTTAAAGAGTTCTTCATAAATAGATAATGTATGGGATGATTCGTCTCTTTGTAATCATATGCATGTGCTAGTGTTCATGAATGGACACACATCTAAGATAGTGTAATATAAGGTTAGAATGATATTTATGTTTGTTATCAAAATAGAATTATAGACTACACAAAAAAATGGATACTGACTGCGAGATCCAGAAACTTGGCATTAACATCTATATAGAGAACAATTATGATCCATTTGGATGGAACTTGAACTGCCTGGTTAAGGTTCAAGTCTATACCAAGTAAAATCAATTGCAATAACTAGTATGGAAAATCAACTATTTCAATTGGTTGTACTTGGTATATATTTGTGTTTTTACAAATGATAATATCACCAAGCTTTGGCAACTACATAGTAGACTTGGGATTTGACTCTGAACATAGCCTTCTACAATTTTTGATTTTGGACTATATATTGCCACCAATAACAGGGTTTTGTGATTTTTATTTCTGTAGTTGAACAAGTGTTTTTCATATCTAATCTGTTTGAATGGAACTTGATCTTTCTGGTTAAAGTACAAGTATATACCGAGTACAATAAATTGGAATAACTAATATGGAAAACCAACTAATTCAATTGGTTGTACTCCAAATATAACTGTGTTTTTACAAATGACAATATCACCAAGCTTTAGGAGATGCATAGTGGACTTTGGATTTGACCCAGAATATAGCCTTCTGCAATTTTTCATTTTGGACTATATATTGCCACCAATAACAGGGCTTCATCATTTTATTTGCTGTAGTTGAACAAGTTTTTTTCATAAATGATAGCTAAGATAATTGGACCTTTTTGAGTTAATTTTAGTAAATGTATGGTTTCTTACAGCCAATGGAAGTAGTATGTCACATGTCTGAATTATGTCCAGATGCCATTATCAAACGATCATTTAAAGATTGACATGAAATTCCTCAATTAAGCATGCTCTGAAAAATAGACTGTTTAAACATACCATATCCTTGAATTACAACACTACAACTTGTAACCCTTAGAAATTCTTCCACATGTTTTGCAAGTGGGGCTGCTCCAGAGAGGATTACACGCACACGACCTCCTAGACTTTCCTTCACCTGGATATTTGGGACAAAGAAAGAGATATCCATCAAATAAATTATGTACAAAAGAAACAAAGAAATCAAGTATCATCTATAAATGTCCTCATGGTGTTCTCCAAAAACCAACCTTGCTAAACACAAGTTTATCAAAAAGTGGTGCAGCTTCGTCATGTTTCAAACCCTTTTGAAGGTTGCTTAATTTGCTGTATTTGTTAGATTTAAGCAATCTCAATTAGAATATAAGAAATCCAAATGATTCCAGCGAAACAATAATTGAGGGATTGAAGTTCAATTTTCTAATAATGCAGTCCAATATCTCCTATTTCGTTACAAGTAGAATAATGGACTCTGGTATGACGACATACTAGTTGTATGCAAAATCAAATAACATCTTTTTGAAGGCTCCACCAGTTGATATCTTTGCACTTATACCTGCACAGCAGGCTCACAGTATTATCACAGCACATGTATGTATCTAAGCAAACACATGAAAGGAAACTTTTTTGAGTTTCTTGAAAAAATATGTAGGGGCATAATCATTTATAATAGGGAACCTGCGTATATTCGATCAAAAACACGAGGCACACCACAGAAAATAGTTGGTTTCAACTCTGTGATATCCTCCACCAAAAGCTTCACATCCTATGGAAACACAGAAAACATTCATGACCAATTTTATAATCTTATGGAGTATAATTAAAGGTATGTAGGAACAAGAAAAAGAAAAAAGTTGGTAAAACATACCCCGCGCCAGAAGCCAATTGAGGCATTTTTATAAATGCAGTATTCCTCGATTGCCCTATCGAATACATGTGCTAGGGGAAGAAATGAAAAGTAGACATCTGTTTCTCTCGCCTACATGGAATGAAATTAAAAAAATTCCATTTACACAAATAAATTTCATAAAGAAATGTATCTGCAATATAATATACAAGTAAAATTTTAACCAGCTGAGGATTCAACAGTATAAAGCAATCCAATACAATCAATATCAATCGCATAATTTGATGCTTAAATAAGCATGCATATAAAAAGGATGCAAACAGATGTTCAGCTATTTTACTAAACTGATCCTTAATAATTTAATAAGACAACATGCTTCATGAGAATAAATATAAAATAAGTGCAAAGTGACTTAATTTTGAATTGTTATTGTTGATTTTGTTTGAATGATTATCAACCAAGTTATTCTAGAACACCCTATATAAATACTTTGATTGATCATTGGGAGAGTTCTTTCACCTCTCCACAGTTTGTCTTGCCCATGTTTACTGGAGATTCCTATTTCCAAATATCTTGTTGCATTTATACTTATGTTCAATTAGTGTAAATGGTTCTTTCTATATATGATATGTATATAGTCCATATTGCTTGTTGCAGATGACTGTTGCTTTTGTATATTTTTTCCCTACAGTTTTGGCACCATTTCTGCCTTGAATTTGAGCTCCATGCTCCTTATCCATGCAATTTTGGCGTAACAGTCTGTACCACGAAATCAGAAGTTTTAAGCTCAAAAGCCACAAGTTCAAATAGAAAAAACCAATTATTAGGTCAAGACCTTGATTAAACAGAAGAAAACTAGACAAGAGAGGATTATTTAGTTGAATATTTGTAATGTCCTCACTTTGGCACTGACAGTTGGAGTTGTGTGCTAGCTCATTCACCATTCCCGTGAGCTAGTCTTTTGGTGAGGGAATGTATTTTTGGCCAAAAGAATATTATTTTGATGATTTTTTCCAATAAGGAAGGGAGGGAATTAATATTTAATTATTTGGCAATGTGGAGTTATATTCAATTAATTTAATAAAGTGACTGAAATAAAATATATCATAAAGTCACTTAAGTTTAAAATATATCTTTTATCCCACATTGACAAGAAAAGTGAGTGGGCTCCCTTTGGAAAAATATAAATAGAAGCTTGGGATTGGCTTTTATCATCTTATGTTGGAAATTATATTTGCTTATTGAGAATTTTCTCTTGGCTGGAACTAAGTTACAGCTTGATAAAGGTGATGCTCCCTTGGTTAGTAGGGTTTGGTGATGGCCCCATTCCCAAATTGAGAGGTGGATACAATTAGTATTCATCATAGAGATTAATTGAGACATTTTGGAGAGTTTTGTGTGAAGAAAAGAGGTCTGCAATTTTGTTTCAGTTTGCAGGTCAGCCATGAAAGAACTTGCATTTTCATTCGTAGCTCATCATTGAAGGATCAAATTTTTGTGGGCATTTGGGGAATCGATTGCTTTGGTGACAACAATCATTTTCATAGCATTTTGGAGGACTTAA
The DNA here is from genome assembly GCA_007258455.2 of Sequoia sempervirens. Taxonomy (NCBI): domain Eukaryota; kingdom Viridiplantae; phylum Streptophyta; class Pinopsida; order Cupressales; family Cupressaceae; genus Sequoia; species Sequoia sempervirens. The sequence continues at coordinate 56,294 of VDFB02338668.1, read as the reverse complement.
GAGCTGGGAATTATTTTTGATTATTATCTTCTTCAAGCAGCAGGGGCGCCCCTCTTGACTAGGGGCGATTTTGATTTAGAGGCCTTCAAAAATTCTAATAAAATTCATAAGGGATCATTGGGCATCAAGGAGGAAGGGCGCACCACTTGGAGGCATTATTACATCTTCCCCAAGGAGAATCGACCTACTAAATAGTGGCTGCAAGTGCATTTCCAGGTTTTTATCAGATTTTGTATTAGTTCTATAGTTGCATAATTCCAATCAGATTAGGCTAAAATCTCATATGCCTTCTTTGCATTGCTTGGAAATCAAGTTTACATACACAAAGCACAAAGTCTCTTTGCTGTAAATGTTTGCAGAGTTTTCTCTATTGCCAAAAAGATGAAAATTACAAAAAACCCCCTCAAGTATTTATAGGAGAGAAGCCTTGAGAAAAAGGTGGGAGGATTCCAACAAACTTGAGAAATTCTCTCAACTACTAACTAACTGCAGTTGACTTATTCTACATTACAAGTCCTATTGTAATTTGACTTGTAATGTTATTACATGCAATTACAAGTTACAACTTTGCAAGTGATATGATCACATGCAATTACATTTTTCCATTTTACATCTAATTTGTCAAAACTAAATTACAAATACATAATTGAAACTATTTTAAGTGTCCGAAGACATGACTCAAACTACATCATCCTTGATTGGATCTTCATGATGCTGTTTGGAAAACATTCTTCTATCTTTGTCTTGAAAGCATTCTATGCTTAATCATGCCACTTATTCAACTCCTTGTGTGGCTTCGTCATGTTGTTGTTTTTTCTTTGTATCATTCTCTAGCCTTGGAATTTGTTTGAAAAACAAGGCCCATGCCTTATATTATTGATTTGGTAGGTCATGTGTGCAAACAGGACTAACGAGAATGAAACAAAGGGTCTACAAAAGTGAGGCCAAAGCTCAATTTCAGGTTTTGGAGACAGCATTACATGTGTGGAAAAACAAGAACATTGACTTGCAATTGTGAAGAATGAACATGCAACTTCATATGTGTATGGGAAAATACAAGTTTTGCACTTGTGAGTGGATCCTAAAGACTCATTTTCAAGTGTTTTTGAGTGCATTTTGGACCAATTTCGGGTTTTGGAAGGCTGACAGCAAGTGAACTTATAACAAATAACTTTAAAAACACCCCTTACTTGCAAATCGGGTCTTGAGACCCCCATTGCAAGTGACAAACAAATTTTAAAAACTCAACTTGTAATTCGGGTCTTGAGACCCCCATTACAAGTTACAAACAAAACATAAAGACCTTAACTTGTAATTCAGGTCTTGAGACCCCCATTACAAGTTACAAGTTATAAAAAAAAACTAAAGTGCTTTCACTTGCATTTTGGGTTTTAAGACCCCCAATGCAAGTAAAATGAAAATAATAAAAAGACTAAAAGTGCTCTTTCACTTGCAAATCGGGTCTCAAGACCCCCATTGCAAGTGACATATTATCAAAAAGTAATTTTAAAACCATTCATTTGCAGGTCGGGGTTTAAGGCCCTCATTAAAAGTTACAAGTTATAAAAAGTGATTTAAAAAGCACTTTCACTTGCAAGTCGGGTCTTAAGACCCCCATTGCAAGTAAACAACAAAACATAAAAAGTGACTTAAAAACTTCATAAAGTGAAATCGGGTCTTGGGGACTTGATTGCAAGTGAATGTATCACTTGCATTTTAGAACTTGAAACCCCCATACTTGCAGTGATGCCTCTGAAACCCGAAATTGACCAAAAACATGAAAAAAATGACTCAGAATTTCATAAAAACGAACAAGAGTGAATGAAAAATGTTGGCCAAAAGGACTATAGACCCAAAACTTAAAATGCCCAATCTATGTACCTCGTAATACGTGCCTTGAGGCCTAAAAGTGTCAAAATTTTGATGGGTTATCTCTGATTTTTACATGTCAAAAATCAGGGACAACACAATCAATGTGCAAATCAACTTTATAGTGTCCATACATGTGAAAGTGGTGAAATACAATCACATACACACGTTAGCAACAGTGATGCTTCTATGTAGTCATCTCAGCAACCAAAGTGGTGTTCGTAGAGCGTGAAATGGAGGAAAATGTCTAGTAGAAAGCAAATTTGTGCCCTTGTAGCCTAGGGGCGCCCTTCATTTTGGAGGTTCAAATTTAGTGCTTTTTGGTTGCAAATACATTTAATCTCTTCGGAATTCAGTTAGCTTTCTGGCAAGCTATCAAGTGACACCATCCAAGTTGCAAAACTTTGGTTATTGGAGGCTGAAGCGGAAGGTACGAAGATGTTAAACATCATAAAGGATTGTCAAATTTCAGTTTTTGTGCCCCTATAGCCCAGGGGCGCCCTTGAATTACACCCCTCAGATGTTTGAATTTGCAATTTTCGCTTCTGGGGAATCTTTTCTAATTTAGCCCAACTCTGCAATGCATTTGTTTGCGAGATCATCAGACACGCTGAGTGACCATGACAATGGTTCCAGCGAGCACGTAAAACGGAGGGTGGATTAACATGAAAATGTCAACCTATACCTCTATAGGCCAAGGGCGCCCAATCTTTTGGCCAACTAGACGAGGTTTTTAGCAAACATCGTCTTCACGAGACTTGTGTGGAATCCTTCTAGCTATCCAGTAAATCCAACCATCAACCCTCAAGATTTGTCAAACGCCCGTGCTTGAAGGGTCAGTGGAGATTGCTGCAGAATGAAAGCAAGCAGAAAAATGGCTAAGTATCGAAAATACATACTTCCTTGAAAAAGGCGCCCTTCTTGATGAGGTCTTAGAAGCAGTTTTTTGGCTTCATCACCTTCAGGAACATCTCTTCTAAGTTGTTTTGGCTTTGTAATGAGATCAATGGTGCACGCATCAGAGCACTCCAGCTCCCGATGTCGAGGGTCAAAGTAGAGCGTTTGTGCTGAAAGTTGCAAGTTGTAAAATCACTCTCAAAGTGATAATTGCGCTATTGCAGGCTAGGGGCGCCCTTGCTTTTGGGGTCCTTAACTCATCTTTCAAATGCCTTATATACAATCATTGGTTGTGGAATTCTTCTAGTTACGCAATGGATCCATCACCCAGTCGACGGGAGCCATTGTTCACCGACAGCGGCAGTTTGAAGCGTCAGATGGCAAACGGAGAAATGGCTGTTTGGAAACCTATACATCAATTTAATAAAAGGCGACTTTGTTTTTGAGGTGTCAAACATGGTTTTTAGCAATCACAACTCCTAGTAGACATTTTATCTTGGTTCTGCTGGCTTCGCGGTGGATATCTTAGCTCAGTTCCAGCTTCAATCAGGCATTTAGAAATCAAAGCTCAATAGAGGCAATCGTAACTTTTCAGTGAGCTATAAAGTAGGAAGTTAGCAAAAAATCTCAACTGTTGCTAGGGGATGCCTGGAGAGTCAAATTTGGACTTTTTGGAATCAGTAAATTTTTCTAAGCACACCCGGATGCAGAGATTTCAGTTAACTCATTAAAATAATATTAAAATTCAGTCTTTTTGCATGACAGCTTTAAAGGGGCGATTTTGCTCAATATTCTAATATTGGAGCCTTTTTTAATGTCAAATTGCAAATTCACATGTAAGGGTGAACTAAATATTTTAATATTTTTATTCTTTCGGGACTCCAAGTTAGTGGTAGTTGTACAAAGTGGGGTCCAATCAGAAAGCTTCTTTTGAAATCAGGTTTTAAATCTTGCAGTGGCGCCATTAAACCACAAATTTTGTTTATTTATTCAACGTGGCGTCCCATTTCTCTCATATAGATTTAGTAGAAGCCGAATTTCTTCCTTAATTGGGTGAATTTCATCAACAATTTAGTTTCAGAGGTATCACAAAGTTTTCCTTGCAGGTACAAGTCCAATATAATCAACAAACTTCAAGACAAGATGGCGATTTTGGCAGAAGCTAAAACTTGAAACTTCTATCTTTTGTCTTAATTTCTTCCATTTCTTGTCTTAGGTTTTCTTCGCTTGTCCAAGGTTCAGCGACTTTTGACAAATCTGATCATCTGGGTTGGTTGTGCACGTCTTCCTCTACAAAACCCATGTGTTAGAATTTTTCAAGAAAACTTACTCAAGAGCTTCAAATCTCGAGGTTTTGATTTTCTCAACTGAAATTCCTTTGCATGGTGGAGTAGAAGTCAATATTTTTCGAATCTGACATTGTGGGTTGTCTTAGAATCATCTTCTGGACAAAACCCATATCTCATATTTTTTTAGAAAAATTGCCCCTCGCAGCCCCTGCTCCCCTCAGTTGCTTTTTTCGAAAAAGCTCTTGCATGTCAAGCTAAACGACACTTTTTCACATTTCTGGCGTTCAGGGTTGTCTTGGAATTTTTTTTTGGACAAAAACCCACGTTTCAGAATTGCCCTTCGACAGGGTATTTTTAGCCTCATTAGGTGACATTTCAGCTTCTGGAGAAAGTTAGAATATAGCCGAGTTTACAGTCAACGGGCGAGTTTTTCAGAATGCAATACACACAGATTGAATTCAAGACTAAATCAGTCTTGACTCATGACTTCATCGGAATGGTTTACACAGATCTGCATAAGGCGCTTCCAGAAGCTATCTTGGATTTGATTAAGATAAACAATGCAATACTTTAAAACATTCGAGATTTCGGGTTGCTAGAGGCGGCTTCACTCCCTATTTCAGTCCATCGCATAGAATTCGTGATGTCTTGTGTCAAGCATTACAATTCTACTACTCGCGAAATCCAGTTAGCAGATGGACATGTGATTTGTAGTCTCAAGCCCTAGGACATTGAAAGATGTTTCGGTATTCCTCAACATCCAAACAGTTTGGTCATCAGCATGGACCAGTGTGAAAGAGCATTCAATGCTGATAAGGACATGTGTCAGAACAAGATGGCAGAAAGGTGGTTGAAACAAAAGAAAAACAAATTGCCAAGCAATGTGGGTCGCGGAGAATACAAGGATGAGTACGCAATTTTGATCACTCTTCTCAATCGCGTTTCCGGTCATGCAGATGCAAACAAATTTCAGCCCTAGATGTATTACATCATTGCACAGATCACCTCCATGCGAGAGCATTATGACTGGGCCTCTCTTATCAGCGATGTCCTACACAAGCAAATTACCAGTTTCTTAGTTGCCCACCAGTTTCATATGTGTTCCTATCTTGTATACTTGACTGCTTATCAGGGTCAGTTTAGAGGATTGAAAATAGTGGGTATTCTCAGTATTCAAAAAGTTTACCAATACTATGATTAGCTTGAGTTCACAAAGTCCGAGTGACATTTCAAATGTGTGCAAGAGGCTTTCTTGATGTACACTGTGAGAAACCTAGACCGAGAATTGCATGTTCGTATCTCAACTGTTGCCAGAGCAGCAATGGTAGAATGGGCAGACTGGTTATTTCAGTTCCCTACATATACCTACATCCGCATTTATGGATATACAGGAAATCTAGCTATGCTACTGTAGAAACCCCTTGTTTCCCCTGTTTCTCGATTCTGACTGATTTTTGTTTGTTTTTGAAGTTTTTGGTTTTTTTGATGTTTTTGCATAAAATATGAAGAATGCGATTTTGCCAAGAATGGATAATAAATTCAATAAAAATAAATCAACTCTGAAAACGATAGATTCTTTTGCTAATATGGATGCCAGTCTATTATTCAATCCTCTGGAATGATTACAATGACGATCCAAACACATGCAAACAAAAGGCAACAATATTTTAATAAAAAGAACCTGGAAATCGCAGCACGCTGAAGATGAACAGATTTGGTACGGCTGCAAAGAACTTGATCTTCTCCCTCTGTTTGGCTAGCTCAGATGACTCCAAGTACCCCAGCGCCCAAATTAGTGAAGACTAGAAGCCAGGATAAAAGGCGTTTTAATCAATATCAAGAAGACGCCTCTTTAATGCTGGTACGGCTTGCTGTGAAGTAGTATGGCCCTGATGACAGCAATAAATGAAATGTATGGCCCCCTTCTGGAATCTCAAGATCTGAAGAATAGGTGCGCCTTGGTTGCAAGATGCTTTCCGGATGAAAAACTCTCTGAAAACCTGAAGATGTAAACCTCTGTGAAACTCTATAATTTCTTCTAGATGAAGAAATCCCTCTACCTGGCAATAAATCGGATGATATTTCACACCCTCTGAATCGCTCTCACTGGAGATGGCTCATTCCCCAATGCACTGAGACTGAAACCCTAGGCTTTCGTGCTCTGACGAAACTTGATCAATTTTCAATTCACAATAATCATAATGGCTCGAATCCCAAGCAAAAACCCTTTATTCTTTGAAAAGTGCGATTTCCTTAATAATAGGGAATATTAAAAAGTTCGAACCTTTTCATTATAATATTTCAATAGTCTCAGTTCAAATTTTAATAATAAAATATAATCGTTAAATGGCCCCTTTTCCATGATGGGCGACCCCTTCACTGAAATCACTTAAGTTATTTTAAAATATTATAACCTTATATTATAATGCTCCAACAATTAATATTTAATTAAATCAATTAAATATTAATATCTCTCTCGATATATACCCGATGCACGAACCGTCTGAAGCTGATGAACAATAAAGTGATTCTGCACGTGATCCATCCATACTGCTAAAAATAGCAGGGGTCCCTCGCTGAGTGCCAGATACTGCTAAAAATAGCAACTCAGGCTAGAAGTGTCTGAACGAGCCCGAACGAAAGCCAACTGATCAAATACCGACAATCTGAAGCTGAGCCAAACTCCATCAAGACCCTCTATCTAATCTATCAGCCTACGAGGGTCGCATAATAGGCTAATCCTGTGCTCTGAGAGATGTCAACTAGAAGGGGACATGACAGCTACCTCACTATCCTTCGGATAGAACAATTTTCATGGAGTTCCTAAGGCAATTATATGATGTTCACCTACGTTTGCACCACAAGCATAAACCAACAGCCAATTTTCCATTTCAAATGGGAATCTATTGGTGCAAGACAATAGTTGATGCCAAGGCTGCAGGGCAGGAGTTGGAGAAATACAAACTCAAGTACCTTGTTGATGCACGCACATATGACCCTTGGGGTCATTATTCAGCACGCCTTGGTGGGTCAACTACGAAGATGACTTCGAGGTGCGCCAACACATCTATAGCAGGTTCTCTCTCACACAAATTTTTGTCTTCATGTCAAAGGATGTGGGAGGATTGTCAGATGGCAATGGGGATGTACTTCCTCAATTTTTCAGAGAACAGGTTGATACACAACCACTTCCTACTATTGATTGGTTTGCGAAAGAATATTCATCTGTTGAGGAGAGATCGAGTAGAGTTATTCAAAACACCATACTCTACCTTGATAGCCAGGAGAGCACTCATGCCAAGGACAAAGCCGCCACCAGTGGATGTTTCACTACCATCGTCTAAACCAAAGCAAAAGAAGAAGAGTAACCCTCCTAAGAAGAGCAAAGCACCTAACAATTCGAAAGAGAAGGCACTTGTTACAGAATCGCGTGTGGAGTCAACCAGAGATACAGTTCAAAGCACACTACAGCTCGAGGTTCAACCTCGCATGCCATCACCTACACCACAACAATCTCCAGTTCCAATTCACATTGATTTGGACTTGGACTTTCCACCTCATAGTGATACCTCTACACATTCACACTCATTAGAGCCTCTTATGACTAGCATAGACCCTTCCAATGAGATTAGTCGAGACTTGTCTTGGCTTGAGAATTAGCTGGGTAGGAAGAGGAGGCAGCCATCTTACATACTTGATCATTCAGATTTTGATCATGTTTACCAGGATGTGCCACACAATAGGGTCAAGAAACAGGTTCACGTAGAGAGGAACACTGACAAGCAGATCATCATAGAGACTACTGCACCTCTAGAGGATAAGAGCCTGAATGAAGTAGAAGTTCAAGACTTCAAAGTAATTAGAGTCAACCTTGGTAGAAGCACTCGTCAGACAGAGGTTGATCTCCTACAGGTTGCAACGGATTGCGCGAAGGATAGAATAATTAAAGACGGAAAAGACAAGGCAGCCCTCAAGGCTGAAATCCAGCAACTTCGTCAGTATTGTTGTGACTTTTTCACACATTAACCCATTCAAAATGGGGACCCCCTAATTTTTGCCCCATTTGAGTCTTTTGGCTTTGGTTTTGGTTGGTTTTCCTGCTCTCTCAGTTCTGTCAGTATTTCTAGGGATGTACCCATTTCTTTGAGCCTAAGTGGAAATTTTGGCTAAGTTTGTAAAATTAAGGTTTGCATTCTTCAAGCCAGTTTAAAGTTAATTTGAGTGAGCGAACTGAAATTTGAGCTTGGCATTGCAGTTGGAAGGCTTCAGGCAGGTGCCCACTGAATTTTCACTGAATTTTGACAACTTGCTATTTTTAGCAGTCTGGGCTTCAGAAGCAATTTTTAGGGTTTGCATGTGTGCTTTCTCAATGCATGTCTGTAGAATCTTTCTGGGTTTTTCAAGACCTTCGCGATGGTATAACATGCAAGCCGAGATGATAGCTTTCAGCAACCCTGACTTCGGGAGCCAGTTTTAGGATTTGCATGCAGGATTTTTCAATGCATGTCAGGATATTCTTTATGGGTCTTTTGAGAGCTTCGCAATGATGTGACATGCAAGCAGAGTTAATCATTTTTCAGGAACTTACTATTTTTAGCAAGTGCTTCCATGCAGACCAGTTTACTGGGTTTTATGAGATCTCTCGGGCAATGTGACATGCAAACACATCCGACAGGTGATTGCTCACTTTTTCAGGCATTTACTATTTTTAGCATGATCACTCTAGCAGCTCCCCAGTACTTTAGTGTCACGAACAAAACGACATGCAACATAAATGAGGTCAAACGGAAGTCATTCGAGCCACATGCAAGTCAGATTAGGGTTTTGTTGGTTGGAAATTTTGTATTCTAGTGAAAGTATACAAAATAATGATTTCAACCACAGCACGTGAGATTAAACTCTCCTAATTTAGGGAAGGCTCCCCCTTTGACTAAATAAAACTGATATGGGTAGGACAGCAATCGTTCCTCTTTTTTCAGGAAAGATTACGTTCTTCTCTCTTCACAGAAAAGAAACAGTATATGTGGATGAAACTTATTACAGCAGCTATGCAATGAAATTAAGAAAGAGGAAATAAAGTTTCCTGAAAGCACAAAGACTTCCGTTACTTTCTCCGAGATGGGAAAACAACCAATAAGCACAAAGTCTTGAGGAATGAGATCCTATCTACCCTTTTCAGAATGATTACTTAATGAATAATATACAACATAAAACAGCACAAAGTCTGTAACTACGATGTATCTTTTGATTACTCTAAATGAGAACTACCACGAGCACAAAGACTTATAATTCTTCTCAATTTCTAATACTAACTATGAATTCAATCTTCACATTTATAGCACAAAGACTGCAGATATTTAAATTGAATCTCTCTTCAGCAATATTCTACAATTCTCAAGTAGTCACAAAATGATGATCCAAAATGACATAAGAACATAAAGGATGCAAAATGAGAATTCAGCTCAAAGTCTGAAATTCCAACTTCTTGATATTACTTGAAAATTCACAATATAAAGCTCAAAGACTTTATGAGTATAAAATTCTGCAGAGTTTTCTTGCTTGCTAAAAAGATATCAAATTACAATAGACCCTTCAAGTATTTATAGGAGGGAGGTCTGGAGAAAAAGGTGGGAGGATCTCAACAAACTTGAGAAAATCTCTCAACCAATAACTAATTGCGATTGACTTATTCAAAATTACAATCCAAATTGTGATTTGTTTTGTAAGATTTTACATGTAATTACATTTTTCAAAATTGCAAGGAAAGAACACTTGCAATTGCAAAACATTGTTTTTACATATATTTGTCGATAGTAAAATACATAAAACAACCTAATATTTTAATTTGTTTCATTCCTATCTTTGAAAGATAAGAATTTGCTGATGATCATCTGCAATTCATTTGGATCGGGACCCAATGTGTTCTTGGCTACTGCAATAGTCTTCAAGATTACATCAAAGTATCTGATTGTTGCAAGTCTATGTTCTTCATAAGAAGTTTGCATTTTTTCAAGGATTATCTGATGATTAATAAATTTGTGAATCGAATCCATGGTAAAATGCTCTGATTCCAATTGTTGACGAAGATTGGCTGTCATTTCTGTAGTAACTAAATCAGCTGCAAGTAATTCATCTTCTTGATTCAAAACTGTACAAGAGATTTTCTCAAAACTTGAAAGAATATCCTGTTGAACTTCATCATTCATTTCTAATGTGGCCTGGATATCTTTGATAAGATATTGAATAACTAATGACTTATTTGTCATAAGTTCTTCAAATTCTATGTACTTCTCTCTGTTTGGTAAGATTGAGTTGCTACATAGAATTTGTAACTTGACTTGATCTATCTCATGCCAGATTTTTAAATCCTTTTCAAGCGATTCCAAACTTTGCTTGAAAGCTTCCAAAGTTTGATTTAGCTTTATTTTGGCTATTCTGACATTTTTGAGAACTTGCAAGGTCTTTTCAATCATTGGAATGCTTTGATCAATCAGCTGAGTTATCCATGAATCAACTGCTTTGGCCTTTTGTGCAATTCTTTCCAATTGCTTAACTGATTCATTAGGAGGAGCTGCAGATAGAGAACCAACTGCTTCTGATGATCCAGTAATTCTTTGAATAACTGAAACTAGCTGATCATTATCCTCCTTGAGCTTTTCCTTTTTGGCTAGAAGTTCATTATAGCTTTGTGCCAAAATCGTCACTGAACTCTGAGCATCTTGCATCATATTGGCATGAGTCTGCTTGCCCAATTCCACTCTAGTGAACTTGTAATCAGAAACCTGCATCTCTTCATGTGGTTTATCAACAAGAGGTTCTGCAATCTCAGCATATTTTATTTTATTGTTGTCAACAAATACTTGTGAGACTGTTTTTGCTTTCTTTGCAACCATTGGTTTTGATTTCTTCAATTTTTGGAAATCAAAAATATCAAGAGACACTGCTTGTTTCTTTCTTTTGGGAGCAATTGAATTCAACCATGGAGGAAGATCCAAAGTTGTTACATCTGAAATAGCAACTGCAGTCTCCGTAGAAATAGACTCAATTTGTGTTACAACTGAAATTCTAGATGGTGCCTCAGTTTGTATAGCAACTATGTTTTGCTCAAAAGACAAATTACAACTAGGATTAGCCATGAAACAATCAAAGCTCGCTACAGATGTATCTATCTCTGGGAGAGTTATTTCTGACATGGCTGGAAAGATTGGATTTGCATCAAAGATACTCTCCAAGTTATTGGGTAAGCTTCTCATGGGTGTATTTATTATTGATAATGACTGATGACTAGCCTCTTGAGGTGGGATAGAAGGAACAAATACGGTGGAGAAGGAATCAACATCACTGTCGATAGGGGACACAGGAGATATGGCTGATTCTGGTATTGGAGCTTCAATGTGAGGAGTTACCTCACTTAGAATGGTAGAGGTTTCAAAAACCTCGTCTTCTTCTTGCTGATCCAAAACTTGAATCTGCATTTGATTAACTTCCTTTCCCTTTAGTGTTTCTTTTTCCAATGGTAGTTCTGCAGCTCGGCTTACCTTCAACTTAATTCTAGTACCTGAAGAAGAAGCTCCTTTTGATTTCTCTCTAATTTCTGATTTCAATCCTCTAGGACCAGCTAGATCATCTTCAGCCGTAACTCTGATTTTAATAGTCTTAACACCTATGCTTTTGAGCCAAAAGTTGGTGTTTGCCAAGATTGATTGAAATCTATCAAAGATAGAGACAGATTCTTTTTGAGACCATTGGATTGCAGGAATGGGGGCATTAGCAACTCCTTGTTCTTCATATTCAGGATCTAAAATCTGTCTATCATCAATTACACCTTCTGGAATTAAAGTCAGATTCAGATCAATAATTTGCTCCACTGTGAGCTTGCAATAATCCATTCTGTATATATCCTTTTCTGTCCGGAGGTCTGCCCAAATGTCTTCAATGCGGTGGACATGAGTAAAGGCTCTTTTAATTTTATCTTTCATCCTTCTATAATCAAAATCCACTCTCGCCTGAAATCTCTTCAATGTTATTTCTTGAAGTTCAGTTTCCATTGCTTTGGCTCTTGAAGAAGTTGTTAAAGAATACCTCCCAATTACCAATGGATTATGCGATGAAATACTGACTCCAGTCTTGTGTTGTGTAACTTGACGTGCATGCACTACCATCAGCTGCCTTCCTAGCTCCATCAGAATAATCTTATCAATCGGATACCTTGGAAGCATATAAGGTTGGTCTTCAAAGCAGCCGACTCTCATATAAGTGAAGGTAGGGAATTGAAGAAACAAGCAGCCATACTCATTTACTTTATTCCAAGTTGCCTCAGATACCTTGTTGTTTACCAATGCTTTGTCAAATAAACACATAAAATAACCAAAGAAAGCATCTTGGACTCTTCTATAATGCGCTCGACTTGGAATAAAAGTCAGCTGATCATAATACTCCCATACAGGCACCAACGATTTGTCACCTTGAGGAGATAGGCCTGGAAAATGCCTCAACGAAGCTGCTATATAAACCAAATATGAGTTCATATAGAAGGTAAGAGTGGTAGGGACTTGTGCAAGCTGTTCACACAAACTGTCACTGATTATTTCTCCCCAGAATATTCGATGTTGTGCTTTTCTAATAACCACCATGAACTTATACATCCAGTTTTCAAACACATTGGAAACCTTCAACCCTGCTATTCTGCTCAGAAGAGTGATCATATCATTAATTTCCTCTTTAAAATCAGACCGATACAATTTGGGTATCCGGGTCACACAAGGCCGTGATTTGAGAAGCCACTTAGAATTGATATGTTTGATACAATCATTCTTTTTCTACTCGAAATGTTTGTGAGCACTCTTCAATGTGATCTCTGAATATGTAGTAGCATCAAAAACTCTGAAAATTTTGTTGATTGTCTCAGCATCAAGTCTGATAACCACGTTGCCATCATCATCTTTGATGGTTCTAGATTGACTGTCAAAATGGGACGCACATGCAAGAACAAATTCAGGCTCAAGGGCAGCAACAAGAAAACAAGACACCAGATGAATATGACTCCTCAGCAATTTCCGCATGTCAGGAGAAGTAGATTTCTCAGCTCTTCCAAGAAACTCGGACATATCAACATGCCCAATTTCTGTGTCCTTGATTTCATCAATATTTGAAACCACATGAGACGGGGAAATCTCATTCCGATATTTATCAAATTTGTATTTCATCTTTTTGCTTATTGGAGAAGTTGGTGCGTCTGTCATTGAACAAGAATCTGCAAGACTGCGGTGAAAACCCCATAAGGTCAGAACATCATCAGTATCAACGTGAGTGGACATGGTAAAACTCAAACCCTAAGACAATGAAATGGTCTTTAGAAAAATGATGGAAAGTGAATGGTGAAGACGAATTCGGAACTTGATGGAATGATGGCAGTCAAAAACAACGTTTTGTCTTCTTGGAACAGCAAGACAGAGGTTTTTAGCTTGGATTTGGAATTTTGTCCAAAAAAGGTCAACTTTTGTGCTTTTTAAGGCATTTCGGGTTTTTCAATGACTTCAGCAATTTTTACAAAGGCAATCGGGATTTTTAGGACATTTAACAATTTTATTGTTTTGCAATTTTGAAAATTGTAATCCCAGTTGTAAATCCCGACTTGCATTTTTGGTTGTCAAAACCCGAAATATGACTCAAAGTGAATTATTTTGTGGAAAATGACAATGGAGGATTTGGATTGAATGAATGAAAAAGGTGAAAATGGATTGGTGAATGAATGGAAACGGAATGAATTGAAAGCTTATTGCTGGAATGGCGAAATGAAATGTTGAAAAACACGTTTTCAGTATATAAGGCATTTTTAAAAGTGGAAAATGCGTTTTGAATGGAGTTTTAAGGATGAAAGTATGGAGGGATATAAAAGGCGAATTTGGATGGAATGAAGGAAAGTAGAGGGCGCGTGGGGTATGAAAGGCAAATGATAAATGAGAAATGCGTATTGAATAAAGGCGAGGTAAATAACAATGAAAACGCATTTTGTAAAGGTAGACAATGACGTATAAAATAAAATGATAAGTAACAGAAAAACGTTTAAAAAGAGACCAAGAAAAATATAACATACCCAGAAACGAGTTTGCAAATGAAAATAATGGTGAAGAAACCCTAGGTGCGTCCAGAAAATGAAAGAAAGATGGCTATTTACTGATAAAAATCTGAACTTCAAGCTTTAAGGTCGATAAAATCTCCTTGAAACAGGGAAGTCAAAACCAAAAAGGATTCAAATAACTCAAATCAGAACAGCATCGGAGTTTTTGAAGTCTTTTGCAACATAAAATGTCATCAAAACATGAAATCGGGGTTTTTATGAAGTCAACACAAGCTCTTATTGCAAAATCGGGCTTTTTAGATCACTTAACAATTTTATTTAAAACAAATTCGGGCCTTTTTGGAGCTTTTACAAATTTTTTAAATAAAGTCGGACCTTTTTGATCAAATAACAATTTTGCTTAAAGCAAATCGGGTCTTTTAAGCCATATAACAATTTTGCTTTTTGTCAAAAATGAAGACTTAACAAATTCGGACTTTTGAGTCACTTAAGCAATTTCGGGATTTTAAAGAACTTTAGCAATTTTGCCTTTAAGTGAAAATTTCCCTTTTTGCTGAGTTGCTCCAAAAACCCGAATTTGGTCAAAAAGACACTAAAAATGACTCAGAAATTGACAAAAATGGAAACGAAAGAGGGAAAAAGAGTAGCCCAAAGGTTTATAAACCTAAAACTGAGATTTGTCACTCTTTGCACCTCGTAATGTGTGCCTTAGAGAAGAAAAGTCTCAAATTTTATGAAAATTTTGATTGGTTATCTGAATTTTTAAAACGAGTCAAAAATTCAGGACAACAGGTTTCCAGCTTCGGGACTCAAAATGAGGGGTAAAAAGCCAGGATCTCTGAAAACTGATGTATCCCATCGCGATCAACATCCTTCAAGCTGTCTACTGGTAAAATTTGAGCGCAATCCAAGTACTTACTATTTATAGTAAGTCACTTCTAAAATTGGGCTATAAATAGCAGGTCAGCACGAAGCACCAGTGTGAACAGGTCAAACAGGTTATGAGGACCCCATGGAACAAATTCCAAGTCAAACAGAATTGCAGAAGTTTGAAAATCAAGCACTTACTATTTTTAGCAGGTCCATGCAGAAGAATTAGGGTTTCCTAAAAGATAGGGCGAAATGCAAGTCTCTGAAAAACGGTACCCTATCACGATCAACATTCTTTAGGGAGTCTACTCATGAAATTTGAGCTCATTCTGAACACTTACTATTTTTAGCAAGTCATTAAAAATGGCAAGCGCACGCAAACATCAGGTGTTGGTAGGCTGGTCTCGTGACGAAAGTCAAGTTGAGCAAAGATTAGGTCTTCAGAAGTGGAAAATTCTTGAAAATCATGAAGACTTCGAAACTTTCTATAAATAGTAAATAAAGACAAGCAGGCATGAAAAGTCTTTAAGTCTAAAACTGGAAGCTTACCCACCAATATGCGCCCAAGCTAAGAGTTGAGGGGTTAAAATTGTCTAAGTGTGAGAAACTAGAAGCTTGACCTTGAGAATGCGCCCACCATGGAGTTGGATGAAGACAAAAGTCTAAAGCAAGACTAAATGTCACCACCACCCTTCAAATGCGCCCTCAGGCAAGATAGATGAATGGAAAATTTTCCTAGTCATAAGAAATGGCAGTATACCCCCTCAAATGCGCCATCATCAAGGGGGAGGTTAGAAATTTTTCTAAGTATTTAAAATGGAAGTAGGGGGTCTCAAATGTGCCCAAGATAGTCTGAGAGCTAGAAAATGTGCTAAGGCAAGAGAAATGGAAGCATGACCTCTAAAAATGTGCCCTAGCAAGGAGTTGGAATGGAAAAAATTCTAAGCCATAGAAATTGGAAGGACCCCACCTAGAATGCGCCCTTGGCAAGGAAGATGAGTTGAAAAACGTGTGTTTGAAAAATGGAAGTTGGCCCCCTCAAATGCGCCCATCTAAGAAGGAGGCAAGGAAATTTTTCTAAGGAAGAACTAGAATCTCCCCCATAAAAAAGCGCCCATGCTTGTGATGGTTAGTTGAAAAATGCCTAAGGCATGTAAAGTGGAGCACATGGGGTCAAATGTGCCTAAGATGATGTGTTAGCTGGAAATTTTTCTCTGTGATAGAAACTGGAAGTTAGACCCTCAAAATGAGCCCAACATGGAAAGCACTCCAAGGATAGTTTCTAAGGCATTGAACTTGGCATCACCACCTTCCAAATGCGCCCTTGGTAGGAATGAGGATAGAAAATATTTCTAAGGCAAACAAAACTGGAAGTACCACCCCTAAAATTCCCCCAAGCAAAGGGTGAAGAAGAAAAAAGTTTCTAAGTTATGAAAATAAGAGCACACCCTATGGAATGCGCCCAAGCGAGGAGTGATGCTAGAAATTCTTCCAAGGCAAGCAGAGTGGAAGTACATGGTCTCAAATGCGCCCAAGGTAGTCTAAGGACTTGAAAATGTGCTAAGGCAAGAAGAATGGAATGACAAGGGGTAAAATGTGCCCATCAAGGTGAAGTGACTTGAAAATATTTCTAAGTGTCACAAAGTGGAAGTTAGGTACCGCAAATGCGCCCAACAACCAAATGGGGGCTCGAGAAGTTTCTAAGGCATCACAATGGAAGTATAGAACCCTAAATGCGCCCATGATGGCAGAAAAATTCTCTAAGTCAGAAAAATGAAAGTTGACACCCCCAAATGCGCCCTAGGGGAGGAAGGTGTAAAATAAAACTTCAAGGTCGTAAATACGCTCTAAGAAGAGAAGGTGGAGAAAAATTGGCTAAGTCATCAAAAGCATAACCTCAACCCCTCATATGCGCCCAACTCAAGTGCCTAGTTGAAAATTCTCTAAGGCAGGTAAGGAAGCAAGAATGCACCCTCAAGGTGAGAAGTTTTTCTATGGGGTGAAGATGAAAACATCAAGTTGAAATGCGCCCTAGCACACTAATGTTAAATGTGCCCATGGTCAAGATGTTATGAAGAAAGCAAAGTTTGCTAGAAATGATCCAGAGATCAACCAAACATTGGAAATCAAAGCACGGAGATCAAGTAAGTAAAGAGAATTTTTATTATAAGGTGTTTTGATGCTCTTCTCTTTATTTGTTTTGCAGGATGAACGTCGGGACCAAAGAGTGATGACTTGAGGTGATGGAACAGATACTCCACAACGACATTAAAACCTTGGAAGAGGAAAAGTTACATGTTTCAAGCTCCTCCATGATGTCTTGATTATGCCCAAATCATGAAGGAAGATGTTGGAAGAAATGGCTAAGTGTTGGAATTTCTCCTCAAAGACCCAATATGCACCCAACTTGGGAAGGCAAGTAGCAAAGAAGAAATGATCGAGTCCAAGACTGGAAAGCCCTTCAAAATCAGATGGAGGAAAAGATGAAGATCCAGGGGTAGAAATCATCCTCAAGCGCTTCAGAGTTAAAGAACGACAGCTGAGAGGAAAACCATCATCAAGCAGGAGAAAGAAGTTGTAGTCGCAAAGTTTCAAAATGGGATCGTGCCTGCCATATTAGTTCAAGAGGTCGAAGCTATGTAGGCCAAATTCATAGAGTTTGCAGTTAGGGCAAAGAATAGTGGGAACGTGTTCTTGGACAAGAATTTTCTAGAAGGATGGTGAGCATTAATTGCTCATGGTGCTCAGAGCAGGATAGTGGGAATCTTCGCTTATTTATTACCCCTCTTTTTGGTGGCAGTTTTTAGGGTTGGGGCATATGTGGTTCAATCTGAGTCGTTCATTGTAATTCAATCTAAGTCGTCCATTGGACTCAACCAGCTACACAAGGGGCATCCCCCTCATTTGTACCTCATTAGAGATTAGAGACTAGGAAGATAGAGAGACAGCTTAGAGATAGCACAGCATAGATTGGTAGCTTAGATTGAAAAGGAAGGAAAAGTCTTCCATTTGAATGCTTTGTAAGAAGTTGTTGTGAACATTCTCATAATAAGAGTTTTCATTGATGATGATTTCGTCTTTTGTTGTGAGTAGCTAGCAAGGCTTCTTTGTCCTTCCAATTCACTTAGAATTGTAAAGTAGCTTAAAGTAAAGTAAATTTCATTTCATGCAAGTAGATGATAGTTGTGGAATGTGGTGTTTGATTTGAGCAAGCTTCACTTATCCATACCACTAGTGGGCTCGTTGATGGTGAGTTTGCTTTGTGTGGTCAACTGAAACATTGCAGATTTAACTTCGATTATGATCTTCATGTTGGTATGCGTTGTTGTGACGGTGTCTTCATTGTTGAATTGTAATTTGAACATTTCTAGTTACTCCCCTTGAAGATTGCATCGGTTCTGTGGAGGCTGTCAGAAGTCAGGCAAAGCAAAGTCTGGTTGAAGTTCGTGAGAGTTGATTACCATATCCCACGCCTTAGAGTAGAGTAGTACTTTCTTAGGCCCTGCAACCATTTATATTCAATTATTCTCTGGTTAGTATTAGGAAACCTGAACTTCATTGAAAATCTTCCGAATCTTGTGAAAATCTCGTTCTCTTTGACCTTCAGCTGAACAATCGTGTAAGCCCCCCTTGAGATACCAACAAATCACAAGAAGCTAACTGAGACTATATCCACTACATGAAGAAACCTTGGAGTTAAATGCATGATCTTTCTCGCAATCTTAGCATGTAGGAGACTTTGTTCAAGAGAGGATATAGTAACCGTTGGAGACTTTATTCTGCTGTTTGGTGCGGTCACAAAATACACATCAACAAGTATATCTCTAATCTTGTGCATAGGACGGAAAATGTCACCGATTCACTCCCACAAATGATAGAGCTACTAGCAAAGCAAAATCAGCTTAATCAACTGGTTGTATACGGGAAGCACTTGGTTGAATGGGAGGAGGAGTTCATCACTCGAGGCCGTTTTGTACTTGCAGAGTTATATCAGTTGAGGTACAATGCCCGTGAACTCCATCTACGCATCCAGGATGAGGAGCGAGACTTGGCGGTTGAGAAACCCAGAGATGACATCATGATTTCTCACCTGAGGATGGCTTACGACTCAGTCATTGATGAAGAAGACAAAGAGGCTATTTTTAATTGGAGGACACAGTTGATCTTCAAGGAAAAAATACAGGATACACTGACTTCAAAGTTGGTTGAGAGCAAAGAGCACGTGATTAGTGCACTTCGCTACGTGAGAACCTTTGTGTCTCAAGTTCCATGTCGGTATTGTTGGGTGAAAATTATGTAATCAGCTTTTCGATAGATTACACAACTTGGACTTCAGCCACAGCTATGTGAGATGTAAATCTCTCCTCTCGGAAAGGGGAGGCGCCCTTCTTACTGCTAACAGAAGCGAGAGTAAAACAAACAAATAATTACAAAATGTACACAAAACTTACGGAGTGGGGGGGGTGTGTTACATTCATCCTTCTCTCTTTTTTCAGAGAAGATGTTTACAATGCTTCACTGTTGGAAGTTCACAATTCTTAACAACTTGAAACGAACAACTAGCAGCAATACCAATACCTCTATCTCGTCAAAGCGAAGCGTAGAGATACCAGAAGTAATTAACAATAAACAAATAAAGTAAAAAGGGAAAGCTCACGAAGGCACAAAGTCATTCCGTAGCTTTATCAATGTTGGATCTGTGCAGATGTACCGTTTGTCACGTTAGAAGCACAAAGTCTTCTTAGACGCAGCAATTCCTCGAACAGCATGAACGATTACAAGCACAAAGTCTTGTAGATCATCCAACAAAAGTATCAAAGAGCACGAACGATTACAAGCACAAAGTCTTGTAGATCTTTCGACAAAAGTATCCAAGAGTATGAATAATTACAAGCACAAAGTCTTGTAGATCATTCAACCAAAATATGCAAGAGCATGAACGATTACAAGCACAAAGTCTTGTAGATCATTCAACCAAATGATAAACAGAAATACAAATGCAAATCTAAATAATAAATGTAACACAAAGTTTACATAAACTACTTAGAGTCCTTCAGATTTCTCAAGCTAATCACCACCAAATAAGATCAACTCACAAAAGTATCGAATCCAACACAAAGTCTAGTTTGCAATCCTCTTCTTTATTGATCAAATTTCATTCGCAAAGTATCAACGCAAAGTTTCACAATTCTGCTTCAAAAAGGGCAGCACTTCGTTGCAAAATACTAAAGGATCCTTTTACAATGAAAATCCCTCATATTATATAGAAAGAGGGATGAGCAAAAATAGGAAACAGATTGAGGAAATCAGGGAAAGTTAGGTGAGCGATTTTAGGATATCTCACCTAACTTTGACAAAAGTCAAAGTGTAATTTGTTTTCAAAATATTACATCTTTGAGCTTGGTGTAATTACAATTTACAAAAAAACATTCGAAAATGTCGAGAAATATTTACAAGATGCATAAAGGGATGCACTGGAAATGTCTAACACTGGAGAATAGGGGGATGCTTCATGTTTCTTTGCATTGGGCAGGGAAGTCTTCAAATCTCCTCCTAGTCTCCTGCACGAACTTCTCCTCTGGACCAACGGTGTAATCCACAATGGTGTGAATTCTCGTGATCGATCTCATGGCAGATGAGTGAACCTTCTTGCACCTGTAAAGATGCATCTTCAGGTTGTCCAATGTGAGCCTTGTATCACAAATGATGTTCAGTGAAGCTTCTGAGAAGTCTGAACTGTTAATCAAATTCATGATGGCTTCCTTGAAGATCTGGGATATTTTTGCGGCCGGCAGGAAGATACGATTTTCCTCAAGAAGTTGACAAGGCAACTCTTTGATACCTTTTTCAAAAATGGCACGATGCCAGTCGACATCTTCCTGTACTTGGTGGAGATCTTCTGTAAGAGATTGAACCACTTGAATTACCCCAACCTCCACCAATTTACTGAGCTTTACTTGTTTCATCTCCGACCATGACAACAGGCATTTTTCCATGTCTCTGCGCTCTTGGGAAAGTACACATTTTTGTTTATCAAGCTCTGTGGTGAGCTTGGCCAACAAGGTAGTTTTCTCGTCCGCAGCCAATATAATCTGAGATCTGTGTTTGATGATCTTCTCAACAAAATCATACAACACGGTGCCTTTGGAGGCGAACTTCTCAGCTTTCTTGATAGCTAGGTCTTCAATATTTACCACTGTCAGCGGTTGTGCATTACTTGGAGAACTGTTGACGTGGTTTTTGAGACCGCACCAACACAGAATAAAGTCTCCCAACGGACGCTCTATCCTCTCTTGAACAAAGTATTCAGCATGCTAAGATTGCGAGTAAGATCATGCTTTCAACTCCAAGGTTCCTTAAGTGCGAATAGGCTCGGTTGGCTTGATGTGATATTGCTGGTATGCCAAGGGGACTTACACAATTGTTGAGCTAACAACAAACAGTAGACTAAGGGCTTTCGTGTGATTCAAATGATTTGGCGGTGAGCACAAGTTTCCTAATTCTAACCGGAAATGAACTGAATTTAAAGGGTGTAGGGCCTAAGAAGTTTATGTTCTATTCTAAATGCAGGATATGTGGAGCTTTTGTTTCAATAGACTTCAACCGGATTTCACCTAGCCTCCGTCGGACAGCCTCAGCAAAATCGGTGCAATCTTCAAGGGAAATAGCAAAAGATGTTCAAATTATGACTTAACATGCATACACCATCACAACGACGCATATAAGCATGTAAACCACAACCGAAGTTAGACACAAGATAATGTCCAGTTGACCACACAAGGCAAACTTATCATCAACAAGCCGCTAGTGGTATGGAATGAAGCTATCTCAATAAAACAACACACACCAAAGTAAGCTACTTGCATGAATTTAAGCTACTTGGATACAAAAGGAAGAAGAAACCTTGCTAGCATTTCATGACAAGACGAATTCCATCAATGAAAAGATCAATTATCATAAAATGTGTTACACAACAATCTCCTCAAAAGTTTTCAAAGGGAAAACTTTCTCTCTTCTCCAAATGATGCAAAAATGCTCTACAATGCTACACTATCTAGCTCTGTCTACTCTGATTCTAACGCCTCTACTCTAATGAGATTACAAATGAGGGGGACTCCCCCTTTATATAGCTAGCCAAGTCCCAAAAGACGGCTAGGGTTACAATCAATAGAGTGGCCAGAATCGTGCCACCTCAGCCCTAAATAATATTGCCCTAAAAACCGCCACAGAGGAGAGGGGTAATAAATGCGACATAATGTCCACCATCATCCTTCTAGAAGATTCCATTTGTAGACGTGTTCACACTGTTCTCGATCTTCTTTCTTGGTGTTGTTCTTTGATTTCTTCCGCTTGAGGGTCTTCATCTTCGTCACTTCGAATTATACTAAGTCTCAACACTTAGCCATTTTCTTGCAAATTTTCCTCCTTCGAGATTGAAACTCATCACTTTATCTTCTTCCGAAGGTTGTAATATCATCGTGCTTCACCATTTCTAGACATCGTGCCCTGGCTTCAACATTTCTCCTGCAAAACAAGCGAGGAGAAGAGTATTAGAGTGCTTCATGATATAAACTTAACTCACTTACCTGATTTTCATGCTTTGATCTCCAAGCGTTCATCGCCAACTTTGTGTTCAAGTTCATGCCTTAGATAAACTTCATCTTTGGGAAATTCATTTCACCTGCTGGAGCTCTGGTAACCTTGATTTTATTCATTTCTGGCTCAAGTAAACTATCTTCACGAAGAATTTGAGCAAATTCACCTAGGCAGTTTCTTTCAAATTCATCGTCTAGAGAATTTCACCTTGAAAATACGTTTTCTTCACACTTGCCTTAGAAAATTTTTCAAATTTCCCTTAGGAAATTCATCAACCTGGTGCCCACTTAAAATCTTCACCCCAAAATCCTCGACAAGCTGTGGAAGACCTTAAAATCAACTCCTCATCGATAATCTTCAATACCCAGAAGAAAATTTTCTCCAGAACGCATCGAACCCATGGGTGCAAAACGAACGGGTTCATTTTATTTCTCTGAATTTTGAACCTTAGGAGATTATTCTTTCAACAATTTTGTTCTCGTTCTTCGATCCCCTCTGAGAATCTTGCTCTGACTTGGAAACTTTTTATCAATCCTGCGGAGCTGGCATTCACTGACTCCACCACTGGCAAATTTGCTCGTGCTTTAGGAAAAATTCCATCACCTCCAAGCTCTGGGCGTATTTTCTAAGGAAGAAAATACTCCATGCCTTAGAAATTTTTTTGAAATAATCTCTTTGGAAAATTTTGCCGTAAAAATTTTGTATCCAGCTCGATCCATTTTGCCTGTGAAAGAAAATTTAATTTCGTCAACTTACTTAGAAAATTTTTCTTTACTCTTTATCTGGCAATTTCAACGCCCAGGCATGCATTATGCATCCTTTGTATTTTATTCTCCATAAAATTTTCAACGCCTAGGCAAAACTCTTCAACACCTTTAACACATAGCACCTCAGGCGCAAGTAGCACTTGGAGAAAAATAAAATAAAATAAAAGCGCCTAGCATTTTGTTTCATCACCTCATGCGCCTTAGAAAATTTTCTAACACCTCTAACCTTGGGCGCACACCACTTATAGAAATTTGAAACCACGCCTAGCATATTATCCTCCCTTGAAAGACACTTAAATTTCCACGCCATGCCTAGCAATATCTTCTATTAAGTCCCCAACGCCTAGCATTAACTTTGTATTCACCACGCCATGAAGCATTTTTTACTTTATTCACCTTCTTTCACTCCATTCACTTACCTTTTACCACATAAACTTGGGCGCATTTGGAGGGGTGAGGAGGATGGGCGCATTTTGCATATACTGAGGGATGAAACATTTTCCAACGCCCTTGGTATTTTGTCTTCACATGGCAGCTTTTGGGCGCATTTTGCCCATGTAGGAGGACGAAACTTGTTGACCCTTTGACCTTTCTGCTTGCTGGGCGCATTTTACATGTCTAGGAGGATGAAAGTTTGCAACGCCACCTCCTTTGGAATATTCCCCACCTTGTTTTGTCTTTACTTGCCCTTATTTGGGCGCATTCAAAGGAGAGAGGAGAATGTTGACCAGCTTGCTGTTGGGCGCATTTCCCACTTGATGGAGGATGGGCGCAAATGAAGGGTGATGGAGGATGCTTCCAACACTTAGAAAATTTTTGCTATAACTCTTTCAAAGTGGGCGCATTTTAGCATGGTTGAAGGATGAACCTCTTTGACTTTTCTTGGACTTTTTGCATCTTGGGCTCATTTTGCCCTGTGTGAAGGATATACCTCATACTTAGAAATTTTTTTTATGCCTCCTCACTAGCTGGCGCATTTTGCCATGTCTTCTGGATGAAGTTCCAGACTTAGACATTTTTACCTTCTTCTGCTAGCGTTCATGCCTCTGCTATTTATAGTAAATCCTCTGATTCTCAAACTTCGAAAGCTCAGATTGCCCTGAAATTTTGACCACTGGACCTTCATGACCTGGTTAGCCTGTTGACATTGCCATTTTGAGCTGACTTACTAAAAATAGCACATTTTGAGAAGTGTTTTGCTATTTATAGTAACCTCTCGTTTCTGGTACCTCCACAGCTCCGATTTGAATGAAATTTGAATGAGGCGCTCCTCACCACGTGACCTTACTGCCGGCATCGACGCATGCAGTTGATTTACTATTTTTAGCATGTTTCCAAATTGACTTACTATAAATAGTAAGTGCTCCGTTTGACTTGAAATTTCACCAACAGATAGCCTGAAGAACGCTGATCGCGGTGGTTTACATCGGATTTCGGAAATTCTGACTTTTTATGCCTATTTTTAGGCTCCGAAGCTGGAAACCCTAATTCACTTTGCATGCGTATCAAATGAACTCTGTTTGTCCTCGTTTCGTGACACTGCGATCAGCTCGTGATTCTGAACTGCTGGGAAGCGGCTGCCGGGACACACCTGCTAAAAATAGCAAGTTCCTTACTGAGTGAGAATTCTCGTTTGCATGTCGCTGCCACCACCGCCGGGGTTTTCTTTCCCGAAAACCCATCGAACACCGACATGCAAAGAAATCACATGCAAACCCTAAAATAGCCCCTAAGGTCAATCCTCCGGAAGTGGTCGCCTGCCTTTGCATGTTATATCACAAGGTCTCGAAACCCTGTATACATGCAGTTAGAACATCCTGCATCTCGCACTGAAATTGGCCCTAAAGCCGATGCTAAAAATAGTAAGTCGTCTGCTTTGCTCAAATTTGCATGCAAGTAGTCTCGACATACCCCGAGTGTGGTGTGACCGTCAATTTCAAAAATACCGATGAACTGTGACCGAATTTCACACTTACTAAAAAATAGTAAGTACCCTAATCGATAAATTTTTGCTGAGAGTCTACTGAAGCATACTGACAAGAACGTTAAGCTCAGGTTTCAAGTTATTCACCTCGTTCGACCTCAAATTGGCTGGAAAGACTCAAACCCTAATTTCAGACTTGGCCAAATTCGTGTTGAAGCTTGCAGACGGGAACGTCCCCAGAAAGGCGGACATCAGAAAAGAGACAGACGGAGAGAGAGACACAAAAACCAAAGCCAAAACGACCAGAATGGAGCAAAAATTAGGGGTCCCCATCTTGAATGGGGCGATGTGTGAAAAAGGTCACAACATCTGGCATCCCCACGGGAAAGTGTTGAAGAACACTTTAAGAATTGAACCTTGATTAATCTTCCTCAAACCATCATACAGAAAGGATACTTACTCAAAAGGGGAGAAGAATACGATATTGGATCAAAAGACTTTCATCTAAAACCTTGTGAGTGTGTGCATTCGTTCCATCTCTAAACCACCTCGACTTCCAGAATCGGCCGTGGCAAGTTATATAAATCTTAACTTCAAAAGCATCCTGGACATTGCCTCGCTGCCAGTCAGGCGTCTATAGCCCCGACGAGGTTGTCGCTACAATTCTCACGAATATTGCTCCACTGCCGGCCGGGCGTCCATAGCCCCGGTGGAGTTACTCGTATGTTCCCAAAACCAATATTTCATAATATTCTCTTTCATTTTCATTTTTCATTTTTTTTGTTTTCAGATATTTCTTTTAAGTACATTTTCTTTTCTTCATTTGATTTTCCGTCAATTCCTCAATTGGCTGGCAGGCAATGAAGCCTCCAATGGGTTTGAGAATTGTAGTGGCGCTGAAGCAAGATGTAAGATTTTCACCTGCCAAAACCTTTCCCAAGAAACCAAAATGACTCAGAATGAAGGTAGGTAAGATTTTAAAGGCCTTTAGACTCGTGTGTTAAGACACAATAACGGATTAACCTCCCGAGATGAGTTCAATCTCTAACTGGATGATAACAAGAGGAAAACAACCTTAGTCCTTTTTCAAAAATTTATGCAAATTCCAGTGAAAGGAACCACGTTGTGAAAGTTAAAACATCATCACCTCATCGCAACAGGAAACCCTAAAATCCTTGCCCATTCCCAAACCAAAACCACTTGAGCGGACAACTCAAGGGACGGGAACGCCAAACCAAAAAACCAAAGGGCAACAAACCAAAACCAAAACAAAGGAACGGAAAGCAAACGGAAAGCAAATCTAATCTAACTATATTACAAGGTAGGCTCTCGGAGAGAACCTAGGGTTGGAAATAATGCTTGAGGAATCTCCCATCATCCGGCAATGGGATATCCCCTCCTGTTCTTGTTCGTAACTTAAATGTATCATTTCCCAGGATCTCAGAATTTTGACCAGGGTCCAACCATGATTTGTCGATCCATCCGTTCATGACCCTTTGATGTATGGTGAAACTTCCCAGAGTTTCATCTCTTTTCTCTTCCAAGCGCGTCGGCTGGGAATACCTAGTTTGAACCCAATCTTCTTTCTTATGGACTTCTCCACATTCTTCTCCTAAAGTGACTTGTTGAATCATCTCCGGGACTTGTTCTGAGGCTATCTTACTCATGGCACCTGTGTTCTCTAAATGGAAAGCCTCGTAGATAGGTAACGATAAATCTTTGATGGGGGCACTTTCTGCATCTTGCTCTACATCTTTTAACATAGAATCTCTGAACGTCCCTTCATTCTCATTCCTACTCGAATCATTTTCAATCAACACTCCGGTGAAGGCAGGCGTATCTTCTGAAAACTCCTCCCCTTCCGAGCTTTGCAACGTGAGGACTTCTTTCTTAACAGGCTTGTACGTACCCAAATCAGTTTCCATGAATAAAACATCACGATTTTCATCACATTCTGTAATCATTAATTTGAGTCGTGGTGTACTTTCAATTTTTATCTGATTTGGAACTCCCTTCCAAGGCAACCACATGTGGGAGAAGTCAGTCGCAATGTATCCATTCAATTTCCTGGACCAATCTCTGCTCAATAGCATGCCATAGCCATCTGGTATATCCACAACTGATATGTCGATGCGACTCTGAATTCTGGGATCCGCCGCTAGCTGCATATGAATACCATTTAATTCCCCTACAACTGGAACTTCAGTCTTATCCAGCTGAGTCACTTTCTTGTTGGTCTGGAGCGGAATTATACCCAACGCCTGACATACCTTCAAAGGCATGACATTACTTGATGCACCGGAATCAATCAAACAATTATGCAATAGCCTTCCAAAAATTCTGACTGAAACCAGAAATGGGGCTGGCTCACCCTTCCCCTGATAAAATATGACTGGCTTCCTCTTTTCTTCTACTGAAGCATTCTTCTTTTCATCTTTTCTGTCCACTGAAATTTGATTGTCTTGAACAACCTGCCTTGGATTCTGCGTTTGCTCTTGTTTTTGCCTTTGCTCCGCAGGAATATTGAACCGTTTCCTTTTATCTTCAATCCATGACTTTTCAGTAGCATTTGAAGAACCCTGTACCATACCTATGAAATTTTGAGGTTGTTGCGGAGCTTCCCAAGTGTCAAATGGTGCGGAGGCATTTCTTCTACCATATTTGCATTCTGTACAGGACGAGATTGTGTAACAACAGGAGGATTCCTTGGTGCACTGGTTGCTTCTTGTGATGTACTCCTCGCAACGGGCGCTTCATACACACTTCTCAGAACTGTATCCCTGACCTCTGAAATCTTCATTAGCTCGTGTAAGGGGAGACTAACCTTCATCCTTTTGAATTCTTCTAACACATAAGAGCCAAGTCTCTTCACGTCTTCTCTAGGAAGACTCTCCTTTGGTTCTCGCCCAACTTGATGAACGGGTTGCTGAATAACTTGTTGTCCTCCTCCACCTTGCGTTGCATTCTGCCGCCTGTACTCTGGAGAATCTCTAGGTAAACCTGGGTTATTGCTTGCGTTGGGGTGCGGTGGAGTTGTGAAATTATTAGGAGGTATTGATGATGTCAGTGGCTCTTTCTGATGATAATTCCTCTGATACACTTTAGGAGCTTCACCTCTAGTGGTTTGAAGAGCTTGTACCTCCCTACTTCCTTCCACCAAGACACTGTTGTTGAGAGGCGGAAAAATATAACCATCTCTATAAAGAGACTCTTCTGGTGAAGCATATGTGGCGTGAACTTCCGACGGTATTTGAAACTCTGGCATCCCCACGGGAGCGTTTGCTGAAGCTGATGGAAATTGTTGATTGACTGGTGGGGGCGTGTAACTCTGAAACTCAGGCAGGAAATTGCAATCTTCTATTATCAATGCCTGATCATATCTGGGTGCTGGGACTAATTCATATCCCGTAACTGGAGGGTTTTCTGTGGCACCTGTATTCCCTGCTTCACTTTTGAGAATACCAGCCACGACTTGGAATTCACGGCACTGAAGCTCAGAATGCTGGTTCGTGTTATGTAACCTACACCATCCGGACGAGGCAGTTTCAGCCATATAAATTCTATCCACAGGACGGTTTTCAGGAGGTGGCGGATTGTCCAATGGTGATGGGACACCTCCATTGTTGGGCCCAGTATTCCAAGATCTCTTCTGAAATCCCTGATTATTGTTTCTATACCCATGACTGTTTTCATGACTATATCCTTGATGGGTATCTTGACGACTTGGAGGATTATTTTGATATCCTCGGTTAGCACCTTGGTGTGCCTGATAATTTCGCTGCATAGTCGGCGTCTGATTATTTTGATTTTTGAGGTGAGTCACCTCAGCTGACAGCCTCTTCACTTGTTCTATCAAATCTTTCATTTCATCTTTCTCCTCTGAAGTTTTCACTGGTGGCACCGTGTTTTGGAGATAAACAGGCTGTGGGACTTGCGTCTGGGACAAAGGCATCCCAGGATGGAGAACTAACTGACTTGATGGTGCTTGAACTTGATAAGCTGGCTGTGGGATCGCATTTAATGCCGGAACTTGTTGATTCCATGTTGAGCCGAACATTGGCATTTGATTGTTTGTCGTAGCTAGGCCAGTGTAGAGCACGGGCCCAGTTATATTCTGTCCTAAACCTTGACTTACTTCAACAGCTTTAGCGTAAGCTTGATTTATATTTGCTGGAGTGGGGTGAGATCTCACGAACATTGCAGTCAAAGGATCAAGTGTTGAATAGTAGCTTTCTCGAGCGTCATCAATGACATAAGGAGTGCGTAACCTATTGAGGGCCTTTTGGAACCTATTGTTGAATGCATGGATGGGCTCTTTGTCTTGTCTTCTTACTTCCGCAAATTGACGATATAGCTCTACAGGGGTGGCAGGTATACCAAACTTTCCGATGAAGGCCTCCTTCATCTGCTCCCATGTCCTTATAGACCCCACTGGTAGGTGAATGAACCAAAAATGAGCCTCTTCTCCCAAAGAATATGGGAATAGGCGGCAAGCCACGTCTGCATATCCAATCTGCCTATTGCGTAGGTGACCTTCAAACATCTTGATATGATCCTCGGCCGTGTAGTTAACATCATTGGCAATGAATTTAGGACAAAAATTTTCAGGATTCTTTGGCATCTCATGGTAGTCTTGAAACTCTAGCGGAGATGGATTAGTAACCAACCATGTAGCACCATTTGGAGCGGGTTGACCTCCTTGCTGACCTCCTGGTTGACCTCCTGGTTGAGCCATTGCTTGAACTGGTAGTCGCCTTTGATACACAATCACTTGGGCTGGCTGTTGCACAACTTGTTTCGGTTGAGCAAACCTCGAAGCACTAGGTGGAGTTCTGAACAAACTTGAAATTTCTTCTCCGCTTTCTTCGCTTGGCTGAACTTCTTCGTTTGATAAAAATTCTTCACTTGACTTGACTTCTTTGCTTGAATGAACTGCTTTCTTCTTCCTTGATCTCGTAGGTAGCTCTAACTCCACAAAATCTTTATATGAACTGGGCGTAGACCTCAAGATCCTCTTCAACTTGTCTGGCGAAAACGAACTGATATGATCTAGGATGTAGCTGATTGTTCAACTCTGAGAGAACACCATCTTGACTTCTGATAATTTTCTCCAATAGAACTTTGGTACTTCAGACCCTTTCTACTTCAACACAACTGTATGCTGTCGCTGTTATTCGCGTTCGCCCTCCTTCTAGCGCCAATTCTGTTGACGTGGTTTTTGAGACCACACCAACACAGAATAAAGTCTCCCAACGGACGCTCTATCCTCTCTTGAACAAAGTATTCAGCATGCTAAGATTGCGAGTAAGATCATGGTTTCAACTCCTAGGTTCCTTAAGTGCGAATGGGCTCAGTTTGGCTTGATGTGATATTGCTGGTATGCCAAGGGGACTTACACAATTGTTCGGCGGCTAACAACAAACAGTAGACTAAGGGCTTTCGTGTGATTCAAATGATTTGGCAGGTGAGCGCAAGTTTCCTAATTCTAACCGGAAATGAACTGAATTTAAAAGGGTGTAGGGCCTAAGAAGTTTATGTTCTATTCTAAATGCAGGATATGTGGAGCTTTGTTTCAATAGACTTCAACCGAATTTCACCTAGCCTCCGTCGGACAGCCTCAGCAAAATCGGTGCAATCTTCAAGGGAAATAGCAAAAGATGTTCAAATTATGACTTAACATGCATACACCATCACAACGACGCATATAAGCATGTAAACCACAACCGAAGTTAGACACAAGATAATGTCCAGTTGACCACACAAGGCAGACTTATCATCAACAAGCCGCTAGTGGTATGGAATAAAGCGAAGCTATCTCAATAAAACAACACACACCAAAGTAAGCTACTTGCATGAATTAAGCTACTTGGATACGAAAGGAAGAAGAAACCTTGCTAGCATTTCATGACAAGACGAATTCCCATCAATGAAAAGATCAATTATCATAAAATATGTTACACAACAATCTCCTCAAAAGTTTTCAAAGGAAAACTTTCTCTCTTCTCCAAATGATGCAAAAATGCTCTACAATGCTACACTATCTAGCTCTGTCTACTCTGATTCTAGCCTCTACTCTAATGAGATTACAAATGAGGGGGACTCCCCTTTTATAGCTAGCCAAGTCCCAAAAGACGGCTAGGGTTACAATCAATAGAGTGGCCGAGTCGTGCCACCTCAACCTAAATAATATTGCCCTAAAAACGCCACAGAGGAGAGTGGGGTAATAAATGCGCCATAATGTCCACCATCATCCTTCTAGAAGATTCCATTTGTAGACGTGTTCACACTGTTCTCGATCTTCTTTCTTGGCGTTGTTCTTTGATTTCTTCCGCTTGAGGGTCTTCATCTTCGTCACTTCGAATTATACTAAGTCTCAACACTTAGCCATTTTCTTGCAAATTTTCCTCCTTCGAGATTGAAACTCATCACTTTATCTTCTTCCGAAGGTTGTAATATCATCGTGCTTCACCATTTCTAGACATCGTGCCCTGGCTTCAACATTTCTCCTGCAAAACAAGCGAGGAGAAGAGTATTAGAGTGCTTCATGATATAAACTTAACTCACTTACCTGATTTTCATGCTTTTATCTCCAAGCGTTCATCGCCAACTTTGTGTTCAAGTTCATGCCTTAGATAAACTTCATCTTTGGGAAATTCATTTCACCTGCTGGAGCTCTGATAACCTCGATTTTATTCATTTCTGGCTCAAGAAAACTATCTTCACGAAGGATTGAAGCAAATTCACCTAGGCAGTTTCTTTCAAATTCATCGTCTAGAGAATTTCACCTTGAAAATACGTTTTCTTCACACTTGCCTTAGAAAATTTTTCAAATTTCCCTTAGGAAATTCATCAACCTGGTGCCCACTTAAAATCTTCACCCCAAAATCCTCGACAAGCTGTGGAAGACCTTAAAATCAACTCCTCATCGATAATCTTCAATACCCAGAAGAAAATTTTCTCCAGAACGCATCGAACCCATGGGTGCACAACGAACGGGTTCATTTTATTTCTCTGAATTTTGAACCTTAGGAGATTATTCTTTCAACAATTTTGTTCTCGTTCTTCGATCCCCTCTGAGAATCTTGCTCTGACTTGGAAAATTTTTATCAATCCTGCGGAGCTGGCATTCACTGACTCCACCACTGGCAAATTTGCTCGTGCTTTAGGAAAAATTCCATCACCTCCGAGCTCTGGGCGTATTTTCTAAGGAAGAAAATACTCCATGCCTTAGAAATTTTTTTGAAATCATCTCTTTGGAAAATTTTGCCGTAAAAATTTTGTATCCAGCTCGATCCATTTTGCCTGTGAAAGAAAATTTAATTTCGTCAACTTACTTAGAAAATTTTTCTTTACTCTTTATCTGGCAATTTCAACGCCCAGGCATGCATTATGCATCCTTTGTATTTTATTCTCCATAAAATTTTCAACGCCTAGGCAAAACTCTTCAACACCTTTAACACATAGCACCTCAGGCGCAAGTAGCACTTGGAGAAAAATAAAATAAAATAAAAGCGCCTAGCATTTTGTTTCATCACCTCATGCGCCTTAGAAAATTTTCTAACACCTCTAACCTTGGGCGCACACCACTTATAGAAATTTGAAACCACGCCTAGCATATTATCCTCCCTTGAAAGACACTTAAATTTCCACGCCATGCCTAGCAATATCTTCTATTAAGTCCCCAACGCCTAGCATTAACTTTGTATTCACCACGCCATGAAGCATTTTTTTACTTTATTCACCTTCTTTCACTCCATTCACTTACCTTTTACCACATAAACTTGGGCGCATTTGGAGGGGTGAGGAGGATGGGCGCATTTTGCATATACTGAGGGATGAAACATTTTCCAACGCCCTTGGTATTTTGTCTTCACATGGCAGCTTTTGGGCGCATTTTGCCCATGTAGGAGGACGAAACTTGTTGACCCTTTGACCTTTCTGCTTGCTGGGCGCATTTTACATGTCTAGGAGGATGAAAGTTTGCAACGCCACCTCCTTTGGAATATTCCCCACCTTGTTTTGTCTTTACTTGCCCTTATTTGGGCGCATTCAAAGGAGAGAGGAGAATGTTGACCAGCTTGCTGTTGGGCGCATTTCCCACTTGATGGAGGATGGGCGCAAATGAAGGGTGATGGAGGATGCTTCCAACACTTAGAAAATTTTTGCTATAACTCTTTCAAAGTGGGCGCATTTTAGCATGGTTGAAGGATGAACCTCTTTGACTTTTCTTGGACTTTTTGCATCTTGGGCTCATTTTGCCCTGTGTGAAGGATATACCTCATACTTAGAAATTTTTTTTATGCCTCCTCACTAGCTGGCGCATTTTGCCATGTCTTCTGGATGAAGTTCCAGACTTAGACATTTTTACCTTCTTCTGCTAGCGTTCATGCCTCTGCTATTTATAGTAAATCCTCTGATTCTCAAACTTCGAAAGCTCAGATTGCCCTGAAATTTTGACCACTGGACCTTCATGACCTGGTTAGCCTGTTGACATTGCCATTTTGAGCTGACTTACTAAAAATAGCACATTTTGAGAAGTGTTTTGCTATTTATAGTAACCTCTCGTTTCTGGTACCTCCACAGCTCCGATTTGAATGAAATTTGAATGAGGCGCTCCTCACCACGTGACCTTACTGCCGGCATCGACGCATGCAGTTGATTTACTATTTTTAGCATGTTTCCAAATTGACTTACTATAAATAGTAAGTGCTCCGTTTGACTTGAAATTTCACCAACAGATAGCCTGAAGAACGCTGATCGCGGTGGTTTACATCGGATTTCGGAAATTCTGACTTTTTATGCCTATTTTTAGGCTCCGAAGCTGGAAACCCTAATTCACTTTGCATGCGTATCAAATGAACTATGTTTGTCCTCGTTTCCGCGACACTGCGATCAGCTCGTGATTCTGAACTGCTGGGCGGCGGCTGCCGGGACACACCTGCTAAAAATAGCAAGTTCCTTACTGAGTGAGAATTCTCGTTTGCATGTCACACCATCATCGCTAAGTTTCGAAACTCCATCAGAATCACCTCGACATGCAAAAGAAACTTCACATGCAAACCTTCTAAAAATAGCCTCTAAGGTCAACTCGAAGTGGTCAGCCTTCGCCTTTGCATGTTATATCATCGCGAAGGTCTCAAACCTGGCGAATATGCATGCAAAGAAGAACTTCCGTGATTCCGCACTCGAATTGGCCCAAAACCTGGAAGCAAAAAAATAGTAAGTCAGTCCGCTTTTGCTCAAATTTGCATGCAAGTAGTTTGATATACTCGAAAGGTGGTGCGGACTGCCGTAATTTCCAAAAAATAATGATGAACTCAGATCAGACTTCACACTTACTAAAAAATAGTAAGTAATTCTGGACCGATAAATTTTGCTGTGAGTCTGCCGAAGCATAATCGACAAGAACGTTAAACTCAGTTTCAAGTTATTCACCTCGCTCGACTTCAAATTACCGGAAAGACTCAAACCCTGCTAATTTCGCATTCTGGCCTTAATTCGCGGTTGAAGCTTGGCAGATCGAACGCCCCCGTAAAGGCTATTACATCGTAAAAGAGACGTATCGAGAGAGACACAAAACCAAAGCCAAACGCACTTAATGGAGCAAAATTAGGGTCCCCATCTTGAATGGGCTATGTGTGAAAAAGGCTCGCAAACAAGAACTCCGCAGTCTTTACAATGCTGGGCATACCGTCACTGTTATATTACGTTACTTAGCTTGTTTCACTTTATCCACCTTCCGTACCAAGATATCCAAAAGCGACTTTATCGTTTTGCACTTTCATTGGTAACCTTGCCAAGCTGGACCTTTGTTACCGTGTAGTCTTCCATATTGACATCACCTTCTTCATTTGGTGGTATGCCAATTTCTGCATACTTGTGGCCAGACTTATCAACGTTCAGCCTTGAGTATACCTTTGCCTTTTTTTTCCCTTTAGCTTTTGGAAGAACTATCTCTTCGAGGTCGAGCTCCTCCGGAGAAATCATTTGCTTTTTACGCTTCGACACTTGAGATATTAGCCAAGGAGGAAGAAAAGAAGTGTGAACTTCTGGATTTACTGTCAATTTAGTCGCCATTGCTACTTCTGAAGTTATTGTCACATCTGAACTTACCATAGGTATCGTGACAATTGGAGAAGTGTCTGTCATCATCGCTCCTGTAGTTGACACATTGAGCTAATCACGCATTGACTCATTCATGAAACGATTGAATTCATTTTCAGAAGTGATCATACGTTGGCGAAGACAAGCTAGGAATGGACAATGGAGGACTTGACAGTATATCAACCGTATGGATGCTTGTCACTGAAGGAGTATCAAGCTGGGTTGATGCTGCAGGGATAGGGGATATCTCGACTGCAGGAATGCACGTGGTAGGAATAGGTGACAAGGGAACAGGAGGTGGAGGAGTTCTTGAATCTGGAGGGGTATGAGGAACATTTGAAGTCACAGGCGATGATGTTCTGGGAATTTCCTCAACTACATTCTCAGGAGGGGAAGTAGTTCTTTCTTGATCATGCCCGGGTTCCTATTGATCACCCTCTTGTCTCTCCGTTTCTGTTTCACCTTCAAAATCACCTTCAGATCCTTCTTCAGAATCTTCATTAGACTCTTGCCAGCTTTCAGAAACCTCTTCTGCATTGGAGTCTGCTTCTGCTGAATCTTCATCTTCAGCGGATTGGTCACTTGAAGTTTCTTCTTCATCGGAATCTACCTCCTCTACAATAGACTTTTTACCCTTAGAGCGAGATGGATTAGATTCCGTGATTACTGTCTCTGGGATGGACTAAGTATCTTTCTTGCCAACAGTGAACTTGATCCTAGGACCTCTTCGTGAAGAAGTGGGAACGGCCGCTGATTTATTTTTGTCGCGAAGTTCTTGCTGTTGGCGAGCTTCTGCTTCAGATTCCTCTCCTTCTGAGTCTGTTCTGAAACTTTTCATTGCATAACCATGTTTATGTAACCATTCTTGTGTGTTGGCTAGGATTGGCCTCAACCTTTCTCTTATGCTGGTAACTTCTTTCCTAGACCATTGAATTGCAGGCAACGGCCTTTTAGCAATTTCTTGCTCATCATAGACAGCATTCATGATATCACCTGGATCTTCAAAATCCTCTGGTAGGTTAGCAATATCAAGATCTCTGATCTGTTGAACCGTCAATATGCAATAGTCCATTTTGCGAATGGCTTCTTCATCTCTGCAATCTGCCCAGATGTCCTCAAAACGGTACCTGTGATGGTGACCCTTTTGCAACTTTTTTCTGACATGTCGGTAATCAAAATCAAACCTATACCTGTAGGTTTTGATGGTCATGATCTACATTTCAGCATAAACAGACTTAGCTTTTTGTGTAGTTTGGATAGTATATCGGCCGATGGTCAATGGGAACTTGAATCCACGCTTGTGGTTGCTTCTTCGTTCTTTTTGCACTGACATCAACTGTCTGCATGTTTCCATGAGAACCCACTTATCCGAAGGATAACGTGGTAGCATGTAGGGACAACCAGTGTAGCAGCCTACTCTCAAGTACGTAAACGTTGGGAATTGAAGAAATATGCATCCAACTTTACTTACCACCTTATAAGCCTCATCAGATACTCTTCTCCTTTCAAGAGCTAGATCAAAATTGAAGAGCAAAGGCGCAAAGAAAGCATCTGTGACTCGTCTGAAGTGATGAAAGCTTTCCTTCAGCTCCAATTGATAGAAATATCTGTACACAGGCACCATCATCCGATTCCCTTTTGTGGATAGACCTGGGAATTGTCTCATTACAGCCGCCGCGTACACCAGGTAAGAAGTCATGTAGAACTTCAATGTAGAAGGAGCATTGATCAACTACTCGTGTATCTCATCACTGATTTGTTTGCCCCAGTCAATATGCACCTTCTGTCTTCTTATGATTCTGATGTATTCATACATCCAATCGTGAAAAGTGGATGATTCCGGCAAGCCTTTCACTCTGCTTAGGAATGTGATCATATCTTTGACGCCATCCTTGAAGTCACTTCGCAGGAGTCCTTTCGGCCATCTGGAAACAGATGATCTAGGCTTCTTTAACCATTGAGTGTTTATCAAATGTTTAGCTTTATTGGGATCAGCGTCAAAGATCTCCTATGCTTTTGATATAGAAATATCAATGTATTTCTCCATATGAGGGACCTTGAAAACAATGTCAAAGAAATTAGGGTCAAGTCTCAGGATCTCGTGCCCAGAAGAATCGATCACACTCCTACTTTCTCTGATGTAATGAGACGCCACCTGAAGAACAAACTCTGTATTATGCGCAGTTGTAGGGAACATTGCCACCAAATGAAGGTTGCTGTGTACGATTGCTCTCATTGAATCAGGAAGAGGCTTCGTTTCTGTTTGCTTTGCGAAATCAACCAAGTCCTGATGACCAACCTCCGTGTCTTTTATCTCTTCAACCTTGGAGAGCACTACAGTCGGCGGATAGACACCTTGATATTTGTACTTCATCTTGCCTTTTGCTTTCGAAGAAGGAGGCTTACTAGCAGTCATCAAAAAGAACTGGAACTCTGATCACTCTGACTTGGCGATCTTTGAAAGGAGACTGCAATCCGTTTAGCCAGAACAAACATTAATTGTTAGGAAACATGGGAAAGCGCGAAATGAGCAACGAGGATGGAAAAGCATGGAGCGGATGACGAGGCATGCAAAACGATGCACAAAACGGGAAAAACAAGGTTCCGGAGTGTACTGGTCGAAAATGAAGCTCATCTGGAAAGGATTGTAGAAAACTGGAAAAAATGTAAGGGCGCCAAAATTCAGCGCCCTTACATCTCAGGAAAATTGACTTTTGATGCAAGGGCGCTAAATTTTAGCGCCCTTACATCTCTCAGAGTTAGAAAATTTTTGACATGTTCAGCATGTCATAGCGCTAAAATTTGGCGCTTCAGCATTTTGAGCAAATTTTGGAAAAACAAATGTAAGGATGAATATAAATGGCACTCATGCTTGGCAATTTTTGTTTTCATGGAAAGCTTTGAAATTGCAATTTGGGACTTGTTTCAATACCATTGTATACGCATTCAAGGGTTAAAGAAACTTTCTTTCAAAATGATAGATCTTTTTCAATGTTCGCACCAAAACGCATAGAGAGGGAGACAAAGAGAGATTTCAACACAAAAACGTTGGAGAGATACAGATTCTCAAAGAACAACGCGCATAGAGGAGATGGCGAATGAAATGCGAGTGAAGAGTAAGGAAAGAATGCGTAGGGAAAGGAAAGAAACACGTAGGGAAAGAAAATGTGAATGAAGAGAAAACGCATGTGGAGAAACATGCGAAATAAAGAAAAACGCGAATGAAGGAAAGAAACTCGTGGAGAGAAAATGAAACAAACGCATATGTTAAACCTGGAACATATACAGAAATGAAAGAAGAATAAAGACAAAGCAAAGATGACTCACCAAGACAAAACGCGAAGATTGTTGAAGGAGAATGCGAAATCCAGAAAAATGTGTTTGCAGTTTGAAAAGCACTTCGCCCAGCAAGAGGAGAGAAAAGAACAAAGATCATAATAATGAAAAATGGCGAATTAAAACACCCTTAAGTGAAAAGGAAAATTAAAAACCTAACTCAAGTCGAGCAATAAATCTAGGCACGAAAAGTGGCACAATTGACGAAAAACGCGAAATTCATGAAGAAACGTGACAGGGCCAAGAAAAAGTCTAAGTGGCGAAGAAAAGTGTAATGGCGCTAAAATTTAGCGCTATTGCATTTTAGAAATTTCACTTCATGCAAGGGCGCTAAATTTTAGCGCCATTGCACTTTTGATACTTAGCCAATTTTGGCTTCAGGGCAGGAGAGCACTTTTTCAGTGCCATTGCATTTTTCGTAATTCACTAAGTACGAATAGTGAAACTTCGCGAAGGATCTCGTTTCGAAGGTCTTCGCGAGGCGAACATGGGGGAATGCTCGAATTGATTATTCGAGACTTAGGAACGCATTTTGAGGTGGCTTGAAAATCACTTCGTTATGCGTACTTGAACTTCACGAATCCTAGGAAACGGACAAGTTTCGTAGGGGGGTTATCCGTGGAACGAGCGCTGCTAGATTCCGTGATAACAGGTATCAGGGTGAGGGTGGTGAGTATGTCGAGCTTACTAATGTTCAGTCAGAGTTGTGTAAAGAGCCTTGCTCAAATTGTCCCAAAACTCTTCAAATTCTGACTTAGGAAATTTGTCAAACAATTTGTATACACCCTTGTTCTTGCTGGTTCTGAGTTTCAGATTGTAATGGTTTGTTGATTCTAATTGCAATGATGTTTTGAATGCTTGGAAATGCCTCCTAAAATGTCTATGCAGACCCCCAATATGAAAGTGCAATTCTTTTTGTGTTTTTAAATGCAAATACATGAATTACAGATGCAAAATGTACTCCTACAGCAGTTATACATTTTAACAAACACTTGTCATACAACTTATTCAATCAGATATGAAAGCATGATACTTGGCAACCAATTCCAATTATTCTATTATGCAATAAGCCCTTTTAATGCCTCTTGGAATTACAATAATGTCTGACCTCTTAAAGGCATCAATTTAAAATATGACAATCATCTATAAGGCTGCAACTACATGATTTCATTCTACAGATATGCTTGCTGTATAAGAACAGCCAATACTCTAAGCTATTATAATGCTGGTAGAAGATGCAAACTGACTGAGATTACAATAGCAACGAGTTACAATGGATGCAAATGACTGATAAATATCTAACTGAATGTAATGGAGAACCTGGTGCAGATGTGGCAGACACTAGAAACTCATTCGAATCTTTAAAGAGGTCCTATCTTTGGCTCCCTTAAGGCTGTGTCTGATCTTCTATGCCTCCAACGATGCCTCTGTAATTTTCTTTGAATTTGTTACTGCCTCTAGAGTGAAATCGCACCAAGAGAAGGTCCGCCTAGCTTGAGGAAATATGCAGCCTTTGGTGCGCCCATCTGGCTGTGTAGAGTAATTCAAAATATCTCTTAATGTAGCTGTGTCTAGTAGCCAATGAAACCACAAATTCTATGATGCAAAAGTTATAAGAAATCGCCTCCTTATTGTAACTGAAATATTCAAGGCTGCAAATCGAACTTATCCAAGAGTTGCCACTAACCAATTCCAATCTGCAGAATTCGATTTTCTCCAATCCAACTATGCTCATCAAATAATCTGCAAATACTCTTCAAATGGATTTCCTTCAAATCTACAAATTTGGCCAAGGGCCACAAAATTTGTGCTCAATGTGAAAGATTGAATATCCTCCACTCTCAACTAGCTAGGGTCGGTGTCACACAACTGAAACTAGCAAACTTAGAGAATTTTACTTCTCCAGCTATGCCAAGCATTCAAGCTTACCAATATTCAGAAATGTATTTGTCTCCAAGATGCTTTCAAATGCCCTCCAAAAGCTCCTTATAAAGAATTTACAAGAGATTTCAAGAAGCTTCTAGAATAAATTATTATTTTATTCCTTTTAAGTGACTTTTTAATATTATTTTATTTTTAGTCACTTTAATATTAAATTAATTAAATATAAGGTTACTTTTTAATATTTATTTTTTAATAACCTTATAAATAATTAATTTAATATATTCTCCTTGTTGCGCCAAATTGTGGACATGACAAGTTGCAGACACTCTTCCATGGTATTTTCAGTGGGGATCCTATTGGCTGTAAGTTGGATCAACTTACAGTCATGTCAACATTATTTGATGAGGCGATCAAAAGTAGAGGAGAGCTTCAGAGCTAGATCACAAGCGGTGAGGAGATGCTGCGAAGACACAATGTGCTACAACAGAGTATCAATGCTCCAAATAGTGATACAGTTAACAACCTCGTGGAAGGGTTACTTGCTCGAGATCACGGCCAGTGAACTCCAAATCCCACCTTTCAGGATAGACATCAAACACAGCAGTTAACTCGCCGCTTCTTTCCGAGTTAACTCGTTGTTCCACATCTCATGCTATGTCTATTTTGGAAACATCTATGTACAATTGGAGTTTTCATTTACGGTTTTCATTAACTGATGGTAGTTTTCTAGTTAACTTGCTTTCAATAAGGACGTGCATGCTTGCACATTGTCCATTTAGATTAGATGTTTCAGTTAACTGATGGTAGCTTTCTAGTTAATTGTATAGTTTCCGTTATTAGGGTTTAACAATAAAATCTTGCATGCTTGCAAGATTGTAGTTGACTCAAGGTGATTTTAAGGTTCCCTACACCTTTTGATGTCTATAAATAAGAGTTTTTGCTCATTTGTAATTAACTTTTGCACGAGATAGTAATATATGTTGTGCCCACCTTGCCTGTAATATTGCTGATTATGTATCTATTCACGAGTTTTTACTATGATGATGAATTGTTGTGCAACCTTGCCTTCATGTTATTGTTATGGTGATTACTTATCTTCGTTAAATATAGTGGCTAGTTAATCGTTTATTGTATGCATGTTTCGCCTATGCAATTTGCTGTCCTAGTTGGCTATTCTCTATGTTTTGTTTCTAATAAGCCTATTCAAATGATGCAAATAGATGTTCCACTTTTCCTTCAAGTTGTAAATCTGTACCTAAAGCTTATCGTTTGATGTGTGTGTTAATAAACTTCTTCCCAACCAAGCAAATAGTTGTGCCATCTTGCCTTCACGTTGTGAATTTGTACCTGGAGTTTATTGTATAGAACATTCTTGCTCCGTTTGCTCATGCTCTATTTTCTTGAGGAGATTGGATAGATTAAAGCGTTTAGCTTAGTTGTAGTTAGTGATCTGCGAAACCAAAAAATACTTACCTGCAACGTTCGTGGTTTTTCTTAAACCTTGTGCCTCTTCTAGCTGAGAAGAAAAAGATAGGATTTAGATTACTTTTCTTTTCCACGTATTTCAGCATATGAGGGAGCTTCCCCTCCTAATTTGAA
Organism: Sequoia sempervirens; assembly: GCA_007258455.2. Taxonomy (NCBI): domain Eukaryota; kingdom Viridiplantae; phylum Streptophyta; class Pinopsida; order Cupressales; family Cupressaceae; genus Sequoia; species Sequoia sempervirens. Next base: position 14,078 of record VDFB02338668.1, on the reverse strand, counting down.
GAGCACTCATTACGCAGTGTGTATAGCTGTCCATACCAACTTGCACTCCAGAGGTGTTAGTTGTTACGCCAACATGCCGGCACCAAACATAAAATAAAATCAGAATTTAACAGAAAACTCAAAAGTCAGTGCCCCCTTCTTTGTCAAATCTATAATACAAGAGCATCCACTAACCATGTGCTTGAACCAGTTATATATTCCAATACTCTCAAGTGTGTTCGTTAGACAGCTAATGAAAACCAACATAAACAACTAATCTAAGAATCTACTAACCCATAATTAAATAATGTTCATTAAAAAACATACATAATCAAAAGACACATCCTAACATTTTCTTACTTGAGTACATAAAAACATATTATTAAATAAGTATGACAAGTACATAACAAGAAAATATCAAACGATGCTAAATTCAATGCCTACAATTTTAAATTCCTATTTTTAGGTTGAGTTTGTATATTTAGTGCTATATAGTTGCATGCTAAAGAACAACTAACCACCACGAACATTTATTTTGTGTGATACGATGCATTACTAAAGTAGCTTTCTCATGTGATATCATAAACTTTAGTAAATTTCAAATAAAAATTGAGGTTTGTAAAACATTGACAGTCAACATACCAAACTGCCACATCTAAGAAAATCTGAGGTCTAAATAAGACCAATGTTGACTCATTGTTTTCTTCTTCTATCTATTCCTGGTTTAGGAAAGGTGCACAAACATATTTGCATTTATAAAAACAATGGAGCTTAAAAAGTCAGGATCTTATTCCTGTTTTCTTTAAAGTCATTTTATCATATGACACTTCATATGTTATAACAGAATAATATCTGGAAAGAATGAAATTTAAATGCACTTACCGGTATATCTGTAATACCAAGCAAGTGATCAATTGAAGAAATTTCTGCAATTATGTTTTCATTTGTCAGCAAGACACCTTTTGGTTCTCCTGTTGTTCCACTAGTATACATAATTGTGCAAATATCATTCTTCTTGGGTGGCGAAGGTTCATATATTTTCTTCTTTCCCTGTAAAGAAAAATGTCAAATGACTTCACTAGTCGGTTGAGACACAAAATTATCAAATGTAAAAACAAAGATGCATTTGCCATTATGACAATCTTTGCAAGAAATTAAGGATTCGAATGCATTAATTTGTTGTGTGGGTTTATTAGCACAACTTCAACCTGGATCCTGAAGTCTAGGCAACATTGCACATTTTGCGATACGGGTCAGGTAATATCATTTGTAGATGTTCTTCTTCAATAACAATTTCCCTCTTCACATTTCTTTAATAATGCTAATTTTATAAGAAAAAGAGTGTAATACATCCTATATAGCCAGCATACCTTTAATTTACTTGCAAGATTGAATAGCCATAAGCAAATGAGATGAAAGATAATGGAAATGGTGGATCAAAATAGGATAAGAATGGATAAGGTAAGTGTATGGTAAGCCTTCTAACTGGAATTATGAAGGATAGGTGTCTATCTTGCAATGAAATTATGCTAGCTCAAACCAAGTTCCACTAACCTTATATATATAAAAAAAAAAGAAACCTTTAATCCAGTATACCTGATATCAAATGGATGAAATCATGTCAAATATAAGCAAGTTAGGAATCAATGGTACACCTGATATCAAATGGACGAAATCATGTCAAATATAAGCAAGGTAGGAGTCAGTGGTAATGAATCTAATGTAATGTCCCCATTTTGGCCATACACTCTTCTTTTGGATTTAGCCTATTTCCGGAAATCCGTAGGCTAAGCTGAAGTATAAAACTAGGTTTTCCTCTTTCAGATACTGCTCAGTTGGCGTTCAGAGGATGTTGTGCAGACTTACTATTTATAGCAGTTTGCTATTTTTAGCAAGACTATCTTTTGGCAGTATCTATCTAACAACAATTCAATGCTTTGCAGTTCAGTGTTCAGTTTGGCTTTCTGATGGTTTTGAAGTTAACTTACTATTTTTGGCATTTACTATTTTTAGTAAGTTCATTTTTGGCAGAAGCATCATCATCAACTTGGTTCAGTTTGGCATTTGTCAGTTTGCTATTTTTAGCAATTCATCAGTTGCAGCTTGGGCATTGTATTTGGTTATCTCCTTGGACTAAGTTTCAGACTTAGTCAATTTTCATGTCTTGAAGTTGTACCCCACGCCTAGGCTTGATGACTTCAAGTTGTTTTAAAGAAAGGGACATAAAGGGGTCAAGTGAGCATTTAATTATTTAATAAATGCTTTATTGTTGCAATATGAAATGGATGCCTAAAAGGGAAGTTGAATGATATTTTATTATTTCAAAAAGTAAAAGGCAAAAAGGTGGCGTCCCTTTTGGAAGTTGAAGTGATTCAACTTCTTGGAATTTGAAGAGTTCTTGTTGCTTCATTTGCCAACAAAGCTTATATATTGCTGCTGTTTGAAGAGCTGATTATCGAATGTTTATGCTAATGTTATGCTGTCAAAATGACAACTTGTTTAATACTTCGAGGGATGCTTACCTCCTAGTTCCAATCCAATTTCGTGTTTGAAAGACAACACCTAGTTGGTCTTTTTGCTGCTTCTCAATCAAACTAGCAGATTGTGCTTCAAAGTTGGTGAATTTTGGTGAGAATTTCAGTTTTAATGTTGCTGATGTATACACAGCTGAAGGTGTTTTTCATTTACAGCTTTTGATGTGAATTTATTTTGGTTATGGGTATTTGATCCTTGCAATTCTATGCTAATGGCGATCATATTTGGAGAATTTCAGAATTTAATTCCAAGTATTTGATTTTTAGCAAGAGAAATCGCCCCTCTTGAGGGCCGTACCATCTTGAGAGTGCTTTGGGATTCGTGCAAAATAATATCTTGAGTTTTGATGCAGTTTTGTGGTTTGAGTTTGGGCGCCTATCCTCCAAAGAGACTTTGCATTTCGTTTCATTCAATTCAGAGGTATATTGAAGGAGTTGTGAGCATTTTTATGAGTTTGCTGTTTGCTGATAGACATTTCCAGTTGCAGATTTTTATATCAGACTTGTTAGTTTTTGATATAATGCTGGTTTGAGCTTCAATTCTTCATCTTATATCATTGTAAATGTTAGAGGAAGTGATACTCTAACTGTTTAATGTTCTTGGAAGATTATCTATTCTATTTGCAGCTGTTCTTATTCTTTGTAAAGCTAGTTAGTAGTACTAACAGCTCTTCCTTTACTTGCTGCAATTTTATATCTGTTTTACACTCCCACAACTGAGTGGTTGAGTTTTAGAATAAACTTATATCTTGTTTGTAATTTCCAGTACATAGTGCTTGTGTGGAAATTTGAGCAAAATGGAAACTTGATTTTGAGACTGCACACACTAATTAAAGTTCCTCCCACGACGCTTATCCTCTCTTGAATAAAGTATTCAGCATGCTAAGATTGCAGTAAGATCATGCTTTCAACTCCAAGGTTCCTTAAGTGCGAATAGGCTCAGTTTGGCTTGATGTGATATTGCTGGTATTTTCAAGGGGACTTACACAATTGTTCGACGGCTAACAACAAACAGTAGACTAAGGGCTTTCGTGCAATTCAAATGATTTGGCGAGTGAGCACGGGTTTCCTAATTCTAACCGGAAATGAACTGAATTAAAAGGGGGTAGGGCCTAAGAAGTTTATCTTCTATCTAAGGACGGGACGTGGGATCAATCTTGACAGACTTCGACCAGACTCTGCTCCGCCTCACGTCGGACAACTTACACAAAGTCGGTGCAATCTTCAAGGGAGTGACAAAAGGTTTTCAAATTATAACTCAACATGTAAGCACCATCAGAACGACGCATACAAACACATGAATCACAATCGAAGTTAAGTTTGTAAGGTTTTCCAGTTGACCACACAAGGCAAACCTGCCGTCAGCGAGCCGCTAGTGGTATGGATTAAAAATGAAGTTGCCTCAATTAACACCACAAGTCCACAACTAACATCTACTTGCATGACAATGAAAACTATTTTACTTTAAGCTACTTGAGAGATGCTACGTGAATTGGAAGGACGAAGAAGCCTCAACAACTATTCACAACAAAGAAGGATTCACCATCAATGAAAAATTCTTTTATTATGAATGCATACATGACAACCTCTTACAAAGTATCCAAAGGGAAGACTTTCCTTCCTTTTCAATCTACACTACTTTACTTTCTATTCTATGAACTTCTCTCTACTCCTCTAAGCTCCGCTTCTAATCTAATTTCTAATTTCTAATGACCTTACAAATGAGGGGGACTCCCCCTTTATATAGCTAGCCCAGTCTAAAAGACGGCTAGGGTTACAATCGGCTGGATGGCCCAAATTGTGCCACCTCAGCCCTAAACAAGATTTGCCCTAAAAACCGCCACAAAGGAGAGTGGGGTAATAAATGAGCCATAATGTCCACCATCATCCTTCTAGAAGATTCCGCTTGTAGACGCGTTCACACTGTCTTTGATCTTCTTTCACTTGGCGTTGTTCTTTGACTTCTTCCACTTGAGGGTCATTTGAGCTAACACTTAGCCATTTTTCGCAAATTTTCTTCCTTCATGTGAAACTTGTAACTTTATCTTCCTTCGAAGGTTGTGATATCATCGTGGATCACTTAAATCATCAACGCTTGGCCTCGACGTTCCTCCTTAGACAAATTTCATCATCCTCAAGGACGCTTCATCTTCAACTGCATTTTCAAGAAACTCATTTCACCTGTTGGAGCTCTAATAACCTCGATTTTATTCATTTCTGGCTCAAGAAAACTATCTTCACGAAGGATTGAAGCAAATTCACCTAGGCAGTTTCTTTCAAATTCATCGTCTGGAGGATTTCACCTTGAAAACACATTTTCTTCATTTTGCCTTAGAAAATTTTCAAATTTCCCTTAGGAAGTTCATCAACCTGGTGCCCACTTAAAATCCTTATCCCAGAATCCTCGACAAGCTGTGGAAGACCTTAAAATCAACTCCTCAACAGAAATCATCAATACCCAGAAGAAAATTTCCATCAGAACGCGTCAAATTCATGGGTGCACGACGAACGGGTTCATTTGATTTTCTTGAATTTTGAACCTTAGAAAATTATTTCCCTGTGAAATTTAAATCCGTTCTTCGCATCTGTGAAGATTTCTTGTTGTTCTGACTTGAGAAATTTTTTATCAACCCGTGCAGCTGGCATTCACCGACTTCATCTCCGACAATTCATCTGTGCTTCAAGAAAAATTCCACCACCCCAGAGCTCTAGGCGTATTTTCTAAGGAAGAAAATATTTTGTGCCTTAGAAAAAAAATTTAAATCATCTCTTGGGAAAAATTTTCCTTGGAAATTTTTCACCTTAAAATTTTGGCTGGTGAGAAAGACATCAACTTTACTTAGAAAATTTTATTCATAGAGGTGCCTGGCACATTTTATTTTTCTAGCCACTTGCATTTCACTCCACACTTGAAAAATATTTTTGAAGCTACAATGCCTTAGCATACTTATCATCCCTCAATACTTTTATCTTTACATGGCGCATTTCACACTTGAGGGTGGATATTTAACTTCACAACGCCTAGGAAAGTATTTTCTAATACCTTGGCATTTTCAACGCCCAACACACTTTATTCACCCTCCATCTTACTTCAACTTGAGCGCATTTGGCATGTAGTGGAGGACTAACTTCAAGCACCACCTCAAGTGACCCTTCACCTCCCACGTTTTGTCCTCACATGCCCTCTTTTGGGCGCATTTGATGCCTTGAGAAGGATAAAACTTGAAGTATGGGCGCATTTCTCCTATGGAGGTGGACGAACTTTCAAACGCCACCCAACAAGTGACTTTTCAACTTCCCTATTTTTGTCTTCACTTGCATGCATTTGGGCGCATTTTGGCCCTTGAGGAGGATAAGACTCGTTGACTTCTTTGACCAGCTTGTGACTTGGGCGCATTTCACCATAGGAGGAGGATAAACTTCTTACTTAGAAAAATTTTGAGCTCCAGCTTTTCCTTGAGGACGCATTTTAGCATGTGTGGAGGATGAAACATGTTGACTTCTTTGACCTCTCCTTTTTTTGGGCGCATTTTGGCCTTGCTTGTGGATGAAAAGCTTTGACCACTTTGACCATTTGCCTTTTGGGCGCATTTTTACCCAGGAGGAGGACGAGTTTGCCTTAGAATTTTTTTTTCTTGATGTCTCTTTGAGCTGGGCGCATTTTGCTATAGGAGCAGGATAAACGTGTTGACTTTCCTTTGACTTTTTTCCTCCTTGGGCGCATTTTGGCCTGTGTGAAGGACGAACCCAACACTTAGAGAAATTTCATGACCTCCAGCTGAGATGGGCGCATTTTCAAGGAAGTGAAGGATGAAGTTCCAGACTTAGCTATTTTTCTCGTCTTCGCCAGCTTCTCATGCCCTGCTATTTATAGTAAGCCTCTTGATTTTCATACTTCGGAAGCTCAGATTGCCATGAAATTTTAAACACTGGATCCTCGCGACCTCATTACCCTGTTGACACTGCCATCTTTAGTCACCCTGCTATTTTTAGCATGTTTCTGAGGGTGGTTTACTATAAATAGTAACCTCTTGTTTCTAATAGCTCCATTGCTCGGATCGACTTGAAATTTTGATGAGGCGCTCCTCACCACGTGACTTGTCCGCTGACACTGACGCATGCAGCTGATTTACTATTTTTAGCCAGTTTCCAAATTGACTTACTATAAATAGTAAGTGCTCCGTTTGACTTGAAATCTCACAGATAGGCCTCTGGCGATACCGGACGCTAGTATTTACACCGTTTTCAAAAATTCTGACTTTTTATGCTTCTTTTTGGGTCCCGGCTGGAAACCCTAATTATTGCATGCATATCAAAGACTGCTTACTTCAAGCTTGCGGGCATCACATCACTCGCGGATTCTAATCATTGAAGCTACCGACACACTGGCAAAATTGCCCTCACCGAAGTGAGTATTCGCTTGCATGTCACACCATCACAAGTTTCTAAAACTCCATCAGAATTGGCTATGCAAAAGAAACTTCGATGCAAAACTCCTAAAATAGCTTCTGGCACAACTCAAAGTAGTCGCCTCGCTTTTGCATGTTATATCATCGCTAAGGTCTTGAAACCCGTATGAATATGCCAACATGCAAAGAAATTCCCGTGATTCGCACTCAAATTCATCCCTAAGTCGGACTTAAAATAGTAGGTGTTGTTTGTTTTGCTCAAATTTGCATGTAACTGACATGTTCCCGGACGCCGTGGTGGATCATTTGACCAAAATGTTGGATCTAATCGCCTCGGAATTTCACACTTACTAAAAATATAAGTACCTTTAGAATTCGGCGAAAATTTGCTGAGAGCCTGCTGGAAGCATGCTGACAACAATGTTAAGCTCAATTTTCAATGTATTCACCTCGTTTGACTTCAAATTGGCTGGAAAGACTCAAACCCTAATTTCAGACTTGGCCAAATTCATGTTGAAGCTTGCAGACGAGAACGTCCCCAGAAAGGCAGACATCAGAAAAGAGACAGACGGAGAGAGAGACACAAAAACCAAAGCCAAAACGACCAGAATGGAGCAAAAATTGGGGGTCCCCATCTTGGATAGGGCGATGTGTGAAAAAGGTCACAACACCACCTTAACCCGAATGCCCTAAAACTCCTCGGTTATGAGCCCACGCTTCTCCACAAATCTGGCATCGATAAAATTATGGGTGGCACCTGTGTCCAAAAGGGTGATAACCTTTTGACCAGCCAAAACTCCATGAAGTTTGAAAGATCCCTCCTGCTGAATGCTAGACAACCGTGCTTCCTGGAGTTGTGTTGTGACCTTTTCACACATCGCCCCATTCAAGATGGGGACCCCTAATTTTTGCTCCATTTTGGTCTTTTGGCTTTGGTTTTGTCTCTCTCCCTCTCTTTCTGCTGTCTACCTTTCGGGGATTGTGCCCGTCTGTGAGCTTTAACGTGAATTTGGCCAAGTCTGAAAATTAGGGTTTGTACTTTCCTGGTCAGTTCAAGGTCAAACGAAGTGAATAAGTTGAAAATAGAGATTGACATTGATGTCGGTATGCTTCCAGCAGGCTTCCACTGAAATTTCATCAGATTCTGACAACTTACTATTTTTAGTAAGTGTGCAATTCCGGGTGTTTCGTCAGCATTCTTGAAGTTTTAACAGCCACGCCACATTCAGAACACATCAGGCTACTCTCTGGCAAAATTTGAGCTGAAACGGACGACTTACTATTTTTAGCAGTTCAACTTCCGGAGCAAATTTCAAGGCCTATATGCAGAGTTTTTCAACGCATGTCTGGAAATTCCTTCTGGGTTTTCAGAGACCTTCGCGATGGTATAACATGCAAAATGAGATGACTTTCAGAGTTCAGCCTTCGGAGGCTATTTTTAGGGTTTGCATGTCAGGGTTTCCTTTGCATGTTTGATGTTTCCTTATGGGTTTTTCGAGAGCTTCGCGGTGATATGACATGCAAAGCGAGATAATCACTCCTTCAGCAACTTGCTATTCTTAGCAGGTGCATCCTGACAGCTGCCTCCCAGTACTCCAGAATCACGAACTAATCGCAATGCAACAGAAACGAGAACAAACAAAGAACATTTGATATGCATGCAAGATGGATTAGGGTTTCCAGCTTCGGGGCTCGAAAAGAGGGGTAAAAAGCCAGAATTCTCGAAAACCGGTGTAAACCACTGCGATTTGTATCTTTCAAGCTATCTGCTAATAAAATTTGAGGGCAAACGGAGCACTTACTATTTATAGTAAGTCATTTCAGAAATAGGCAAAAAATAGAAAGTTAGCAATAGGCGCCGATGTCAGCAGGCAGGTCACGTGGTGAGGAGCGCGTCATTCGAATTTCAAATCAAACAGAGTTGTGGAGGTATCAGAAACAAGCATTACTATAAATAGCAAACCACCTTCAGAAATATTCTATTTTTAGCAAGTCAGCTCAGGATGGCAGTGTGAACAGGTTGACAAAGTCATAAGTCTCCTATGTTTAAAATTTCAAAACAATCCGAGCTTCAAAAGTATGAAAATCATGGGACTTACTATAAATAGCAGGGCACAGAGAAACTGGCAGAAGGAAAGAAAAATCCTAAGGCATGAGATGAAAATTTTTATTTTGAGTTTGAGCTTCATCCAGTACCACCCTGAATATGCGCCCTCAAGAAGAATGGAAGTGTTTGAAATCTTCAAGTCTGAGAAAATATTGCAGCTACCTTCAAATGCGCCCTCAAGGATGAAGAGACATAAAATTTTTCTAAGTCTGAAAGATATCCTCCAGCACAGGTGAAATGCGCCCACTCCAGCATGAGACAAGAGAAAAATTTTCTAAGGCAAAAGTTCATCCTGCTCCTATGGCAAAATGTGCCCTCATGCAAGGTCTCATGTTTGAAAATTCTTCTAAGTATAAAACTTCATCCACCTCCTATGGCAAAATGTGCCCTCCTCACAAGCTGAGCATGGAAAAGTTTCTAAGTATGAAGTTTCGTCCACCTCCTATGGAAAAATGCGCCCATGCAACAAGAAGGTCAAAGAATTCAAAGAAGTCAACAATTTTCATCCTTCATACATGGCAAAATGCGCCCAAAAGAGGCCATGTGAAGACAAAACAAAGAAAGTCAAGAGTCAACAAAGCAAGATGGCGTTTGAAAAGTTTATCCTCCATGCATGCTCAAATGCGCCCAAGTGAAGGCATGTAAAGACAAAAATGAGGGAGATGAAAGGTCACAAGAAGGCGTGGTAAATGTCATTTCTCCTACACATGTGATATGCGCCATGCAAAAGGTGGGTGTAGAGTGAAATGTGGTAAAGTTAATGAGTGAAAATGACTATGGCGTTGAAGTGTGAAGTATTCTCTCATGAAGTATGGGATGCGCCTAGACTTGAGGGATGATATTGCTAAGTGATGAACAATAAGGGAAGGCGTTAGAAATATTATCCTTCCTCAAGTGTGATATGCGCCCAAGTGTGTAAGGTGGAGATTTGAACAAAAATATTGCTAGACAAGTTGAATATTCCTCATGAAGAGCCAAATGCGCCCAAGGCATAAGGTGATGCTAGGCGTTGAAAGTTAAAATGTCCTCAAACATAAAATGCGCCCAGGGGGAGATTAAAGTTTACTAGGCGTTGGAATTTTTAAATGAAAATGTCCTTCATGGTATAATATGCGCCCAAGGTAATGGAAATAGTTTTTTCTAAGTGAGTTGATGTAATGAAATTTTCCTCACAGGCAAGGTGAACGAAGTTGAATAAAATTTCCTAAGGCAAAATTTTCTAAAATGCAAGGTGATTCAAAATTTTTCTAAGGCACAAGTATTTTCTTCCTTAAGAAAATACGCCTAGACTCTGAAGGTGATGAATTTTCATTTTGTTTGAAGCACGGATGAAGTTGCCAGTGGAAAAGTCAGTGAGTGCCAATATTGCAGGAACAATGAGATTTTCAAGTCAGAGCAAAGAAATGTTCACAAATGAACTGGATTAAATTTGTTAAAAAATTATTTTTCCAAGGTTCAAAATTCAAGGAAATTAAATGAACCCGTTCGTTGTATACCCATGAGTTCATCGCGTTTTGGAGGAAATTTTCTTCTGGGTATTGAAGATTGTCAACGAGGAATGGATTTTAGTGTCTCCTACACTTCACCAAGGCTTTCAGGATGGAGATTTTTGATGGGCACTCAAATAATGAATTTCCTAAGGGAAATTTGAAAAAATCTCTAAGGCATGGAATAAAATGTGTTGTTGACATGTGCTGCCTTTGGCAGATGAATTTGAAAATGATCGCTTCAGATGATTTTGATCGAAGTTCCTTGGATGAAAGCTTTCTTTCTCGGCCTCGAAAGCTATGAAACATCGAGTGAAGCACAGAATGCACGCACTACCTGGCCACCACCAAGGCGTTTGTCGAAGAATTTGAACAATGGCCGTTGGTTCGTGCCATTGAACCCTGGAAGTTAAAGCTGGAAAATTTAGTAAGTAAGGTGAAGAGCCGCGAAGTGTTCAATACCTCCCCTGCTTGTTTTGCGTGAGGAAATATCGGTGACCAAACGACGATGACTTTAGAAGATGAAGCGCTGGGCATCACCATTTACATCTCCCCGGCGAAGAAAAGTTATGTAAAATGGCTGGGTGTTGAGACCAGTATAACCCGCGACAAAGAAGAAGTTGAAGAACAACGGGCCAAGAAGAAGATCGAGAACAAGCAGAACTACAAACCGGAATCTCTAGAAGATGGGCCATTAATTGCTCATTTATTGCCCCACTCCATTATGGCGGTTTTGTGGGCTTAATCTTGCTTAGGCTGAGGTGGCACAATCTGGGCCATCCAGCCAATTGTAATCTTAGCCGTCCGTTGGACTTGGCCATCTATAAAGGGGGAGTCCCCCTCATTTGTAATTCATTAGAATTAGATCAAAGTTAGGATAGCAGAGAAGGAGTAGAGAGAAATTGATAGAGTAGAAAGTAGAATAGTTGATAGTATAGTTTAGATAGAAGAGGAAGGAAAGTCTTCCCATTGAATACTTTGTAAGAAGTTGTCATGAATGCTTTCATAATAAAAGAATTTTCATTGATGGTGATTTCTTCTTTGTTATGAGTAGTTGTTGAGGCTTCTTCGTCCTTCCAATTCACGTAGCATCTTGAAGTAGCTTAAAGTAAAGTAGATTTCATTTCATGCAAGTACTTAGTGATTGTGGAATGTGGTGCTCGATTTGAACAAGACTTCGCTTGTCCATACCACTAGCGGGCTCGCTGACGGTGGGTTCACCCTGCGTGGTCAACTGGATTTACTTCTCAAACTTAACTTCGATTGTGATTCACGTGTTTGTATGCATCGTTTTGATGGTACTTGCATGTCGAGTTATAATTTGAACACCTTTCGCCACTCCTCTGAAGATTGCACAGGTTTTGTGGAAGTTGTCCGAAGCGAGGCAAAGCAAGGCTTGGTTGAAGCTTGTGAGAATTGATCGCCATGTCCCACGCCTTAGAGTAGATTAGAACTTCTTAGGCCCTACACTCTTTTAAATTCAGTTCATTTCTGGTTAGAATTAGGAAATTTGTGCTCACTTGCCAAATCATTCGAATTACATGAAAGCCCTTAGTCCACTGTCTGCTGTCAACTGTCCAACAATTGTGTAAGTCCCATTGAAATACCAGCAAAAACACATCTAGCCAACTGGGACTATTTGCACTAAAGGAACCTTGGAGTTAAATGCATGATCTATCTCGCAATCTTAGCATGCAGGAAACTTTTTTCAAGAGAGGATAGAGTATCCGTTGGGAAACTTTATTCTGTGTTGGTGTAGTCGCAAAAACCACGTCAACAAGTTGGAGCTCTGACTCTGCCCCCACTTTAGGCTCTGAAGCCTCTGATTCTGACTCCTCAGAACTCTCCTACTGTTCGGAATTCTTAGATTCCGAATCCTCATAATAAGCCCACATAACTCTATTGGCCTTACCCTTAGGCCGCAAAGGACAATCATGGTTAGCGTCGTAGGGACCCTTGCAGTAGAAGCAAAGCTTCTTCCTGCGCAAATCATTAAGAGTCTCACGATCCAAGGGTGCTGCTGATTTTCCCTTTGAATCACTCTTAAAATCAGATTTCTCCTTATTTTTATTGAATCCCTTGTTGTCCTTGAATGAAGAAGTATTTCTTGAATTGAACGTGCTAGATAGAGCTGCAAGTTCCATGCTGTGTGCCTTCTTCATCGTTTCCTATAGTGAGAGAGGATCAAATGCTTTGATCCATCCTCTCATTGGCTCCAACAGTCCCTCTACGAAGAGTACAACTAAACGCCTCTCTGATATGTTAGGAACCATCACAGATAACTGCTGGAAGTCTCCTATGTAAGCCTCCAAGCTACCAACCTGTCTCAATTGGGCCAAATCTCTGAAGTAAGTCTCAGGATCTTTCTTGTCAAACTGTTCCACCAATCTGTCCACGAACTCCTGGTAAGTGGTGATACGATCATGCTGGAGTGTCACCATCCCGTGATGCCACCAATCATAAGCTGCCCCCTCAAGATGCAAAGTAGCATATCTAATAGCATCCTCCTCAGTCATGGGACGCAATGTGAGGAAGGTATCCAGCTTACTGATCCAAGCCTGTGCTATGACCTTGCTGCTACTGTCAAACATAGCTAAAGTGAGTTTGTTTGTGGCATGCTTCAGGTTACTATTATGATGTCTAGGCCTCCAATCCTGTCTATTCCTGTAATGCTCTCTCCTCTGTGTGAGAAATCTGTCAAAAGTAAGTCTCTCTCTGACCTCTGGGGTCAGTAACTCCCACTCATCGTTCGCTGCCATAAGAGTATCAGCGAACACTCCCTCAGACTCCTCATCTGCAATAGCCTCATCAGGCTCCTGTCTCACAAAAGTAGGGTGGGTAGGCCTATCTGCCGTCCGTGAAACAGTCCTGGGTGCCCTCTGTGAACCCGCATCACTCCTGTCCTCGTCACGACGTGGTGACGGTCTCCTCGGTGAACCTATCCTCTGTATCACCATGGTCAATTGCTGTAATACATCAGCTACCTGCTGCTGACCTGTCCATAAATCTCTTAGAGTCTGTTTGACCTCTGCATCATCATCACGAGGATCTCGAGGAACCTCTGTTCTGTTAGCCATGGGACTTGGCTACCTGTTCAATTCCTGTGCCCTGTCAAACAAAGCTCTTCTGCGAGTATAATATCTGTGAGGCCCAACCTCCTGTGGCTGCATATGAATCCCAAACCCTCAGGCTGGCACGAAACCGCTCTGATACCACTGTGAAGAACCCTACTGGTTCAACTTCAACCCTGATGCTCAAATTGATAGTTTTTTTGTGTTTCGAAGGTTTTTGATTTTTTTGAGGTTTTTGCATATAAAGAACATAATGCGATTTTGGAAAGAAATGCTTCTAAAATCTTTAATAAATACAATAAGGTAAAAATTGGAGCATATAGATCCTTGAATCGATAGCAAATGGATTTATTATTCTTTCTCAGTGATTACAATACTGAAACCCTAACATGCAGACAACAAGGCAAACAAATTTGCATTATTTAAAAACCTGATTGCAGCCGCCTGTAGGAGACATGAGATAGTACGGCCATCCAAAAACTGACTTCTCC
>VDFB02338667.1:0-52863 GCA_007258455.2 Sequoia sempervirens | reverse complement strand
GTTCTCTTTTTGATATATATTTATTCACTTTGTATCATATGTCTGGTACCTTAAGGTTTGAAAACATGTTAGAATTGAATGATACCTTTGTTTGCTTTTTAATCCAAATTTCTTGATTGCATGCTTTGTACATTGTATATCACAGAATGACATTATATTTTACGAATCATTTTGGACCTTGATAAGTGTTGCCTAAAAATAGTGGAGGAAATTCTTTTCCCTTTCAATACACAGGGGTGGCCAGGGCTGCTAATTAAGGTATTCTTTGAAAAAAGTAGTTGGAGATTAATTCTGGATATAATGGAAGCAATTGGCTTCAACAAAAACCTCAAACAGTGGATCAGCAATTGCATATTTGATGTCAGTCATAGTAAGAGAAAAGTTTGTAACAAGTGTTTCAAACTTGCCTGGCTTGTAAAATGTGCCATTCAAAGACACCTCTTGGCTTGCCAGCCAAATCCAGTATATAATCAGTCAAAAGCAAAAAGTATAGTTGAAAATTGTAAATTAAAATGCTACATTACTAATCCTGGTACTGTTTCAGGTTTGGGGGTTCAGTTTTCAGATTCAGTCAAAAAAAGAAATTGGGGGTTGGGTTTGTCCATACAAAAACATATAAAATCAGAAATACATACATATTTGCAGCAGTAATTAAGCTCATAATACCACATAGCATCATATAATAAACAAAACCACTATAAAAATTAAAAATACTACAATATCAATTAGTCAAATTCAAATGTCATCATATATGTTAAAATTAAAAATAATAAAGTCAACAATCAGCCATCACTGATCAGGCTTCAGCATCATATGGGTTTTCAAAAATATCACAATTACCATCAATATTAGATGTAGATATTGGTATATTAGAAGAAACACAAGCAATGCCAATGGCACTCACATGCTTTCTAGCTAGCTCATCCTCAACATCAAGTACAACAAGTCGAGAAGTTGAAGCATTCATGTCAGCATGCTATGGCTCAATATCCCACTTCCTTGTGTTCCCTTCCTTGTAGCTAGTTTGTTTGTGTGAAAGGAAATGCGATAACTCTACCTTTCTTGAGTGTAGTTCTCTGTGCTTTACTGAGTGGATGATGAAGTATATGCTTCAATTTCTTTGAAATGCAGATGAACTAGCAACCTATTAAGACAAAGTTAGAGAGTTAAGAGTAACATAATAAAAAAAACAAAAAAATTATAAATGAAACTTCAAAGATAAAAAGAAAATTATAAAGTTTGCAATAAAACTTTGATCACAAGAGGTTGTAGGTGTTGAAATTGTTGGCCATGGATGTTTCACTAAACTATGAGAATCCTTCTTGGACTTCTCACAAAGTGCTTCAATACTTGACGATTAGAGTGTACAAAATCAATGAACTCACTCCTAACTACTTTTTGCAAATTAGGATGAAGGAAGAGTATATGAAATCTTGCCTTGTACGTTGTAATTTGGACCTAATGTGAAGGCAAGATGTAGTGGAGTTGTCATTATGTTCCATCTCTCTTCAATAATTTTGTGCATCTATTTGAAGAAAGTTTCTTCATTATCTTGGTCTTTTTCATTTATGATGGTGTTCATCATATCAATTATTGAGTTGAACCCACGATATATCTCTCCTAAACAAGGCCTATCCATGTTGGTAAAATGGATCATACTCAAAATGTGTTTGTTGAAATTAAGGATATATTCGACATGATCCCCCCAAATGCCATTTAGGACCCTATGCTTAATATTGTTGCCCCCTTAGCATTGGACCACCTCCATTTATACGTTTTGGCTTATAATTGTGTTAGAAAATGTTTCTTGAACCTTCACAAGTCGTCTCAAGAGAACTGTGTTCAAGGTAAAATGGGTCTTAACACCCTATGCAAAAATCAAAATAAAGAAAACAAAAAACAAAGTAAACATAATTAAATTAAAAAAATTATAACAGTGACACATAAATTTTTAAATAAATCTTAATGTTTCACTTACCTTCAATAGCTCCAATTTTGAGAACGATCTAAATATTTTCTACATCTGGTATTTGGTGATGAACATTTGGATCTCTTTGGCCTCAGCATATATCTATTTGATCCAATCAATTTTGGTGCCAATTTTTTGTAGCATAATGTTGAGAAAGTGGACAACACGAGGTGTCCAAAAGATGTATAAATTAATGCTCCTCGACTAATAAACTAGGTGCTCTTTGTTATGAATTGAACAAAATATCAAGGTCTTGCTGGAATTGATTGTCATTGATGTCAAAAGAGTATGAGAGATTGTTAGAATAGTGTCACTTATGTCAAAGGTAAGAAGAACACTTTGTCAATAGAAGAAATTGTATGATGGACAAAGGCCAAAGGCCACTAATCAATGTTCGAAGACCAAGTAAAATCAGATTGAGAAGAGTGGATAAAAGATGAAGTGTAATGTCCACTTTTTCCTACCCTAAATCCACCCTATTTTAATAGTGTTTTAAAACACTAGTATATATATTATATAATATTAAAATATAATTAAATAAAATAAAATAAAGGAGGTTGGCCTTGTTAAGGTTATTTTGGGAGGGCTATAAAAGAAAGTAAAGTGCAAGTCATTTGGCATCCATTCATATCATATTTTCATTTGGAGATTCTTCTCTTTGGCTAAAACTTTGGTTGGGCTTACTTCCAAGGACGAAAACCCTTGTGAATACGGTGAGTTGGACAAAAACCTAGCTCATCTTGTGGAGGACTCATAACGGAGTTCTATTTGCACTTCATTGGAGACATTTGGAGGTTGGAGCATCATTGCATAATCATATTTGCAGATCAGATTTGGAGCAGAATTATTGTGGCATTTTGTGAACAGATTGCATTAGGGTTTTTCCGTAATTTGGAGCACCACTTGGAACAGACCTGAGTGCCCACCTTTCGAGGGCGATTTTGCATATTTGGAGCAGCAAACCCTAAACATTTACCAAAGAGGAATTTCACCCAACTAGGGTTTGATATTTGAAGACTATTTCGCATATATTTGGTATGTATAAAATCATAGTTTCAGATCTGATTTATAGAGCAGAAATCTGGCCATATGCTTGGCATGTTTGAGCCCTTGAGTTCTTTGTAAAATCAGTCCAGAATATTCAGTTTTGTAACAGCAGAAGTTATCTACTGAAAATCATATTTGTATGTTGCATTTGGATGCTCTATCTTGTGTTTTTCATGGTGGATTCATGTTTGATATGAATATCAATTGGTAGCATCATGTTTGGGCACTTGTATGTTCGCTGTGATATTTTGTTTGAAATCAGAAAATAAAAAACATAATTTCAGGGCAGATCCCATTGGGGATATTACATGAAGTGTGTGAGTGGAGCAACGAAACATACATCAATAATGAAATGAATCATATATCAATGTTGAAGTAAATCGAATTCAACAAAGGAATAAGGGATTGAATAGAAGATATATTATGAAGTGCTTCTTACATGATAAATAAATAAATAAATTAAATAAAGATTAGTTTTAACCAAAAGTCACAAGGGTATGACAAAGGGTTGTGTCTCGTGATGAGACAAGATATATAAGAGAAGTCGTTCCATGAGATGTTATGAGTGGGAAAGTGTTATCATTCAAAGAAGAAATGTATGGAATTAGAATATGTAGCATGAAGTAAATAAGAGGAATATAGAAGAATGAATATTATTAATTGAAGATCTGGTTAAGAATAGTCAAGGGATATGTTGAAGAGCTATGACCATTGAAGAATATGAAAATATATAGATCATTCAAAGGAAGCCATTAAGGAGAAATAAAAAGCAAAAAGAAAAAGTATTAAAAGACAACAGTTAGTCTTAACAAAAAGACATCCTTTTAATGAGTTATCTCTTTTCAAAGAGATGCAACTCTTCATTGAGATGTAAAGAAATAAATAAATGTGTGTGGAATAGAAAGGAAGATCTATTAGTCGAGAAGAGAAGTGTGTGGAGGATAAATATATATTATTGTGGATATGTGTGAAAAGGCGGCAATTATTATTTAAGAGGAGTCGTGACTATTTGAAGGGTCATTAACTTTGAAAGGATGTATCGCTTCATAGAAACATGAAGATATAAAAGGGAATAAGAAATGTGTGAGAAGTGTGGGACAAATGTAATATCATACAAGCAGATTTTGTGAAGAAAGGAAGTGTGTGAGACAAACATATATCATTCAAGAACAAGAAGATTTAAGAAGAAGAATATATGCAAATTCATGTCTGAAGATTTAAGAAAGAGAATGTATACATATTTGTGTGTGAAGATTTTGAGAAGGAGAATATAAAAGGAGATCATTAAAGGCTATTTGTAAAGAATATTTATTCTCAAGAAGACAAGATTCTATTGAAGAGGTTAGCGCCTCATATTGGAGAGGTTGGTGCCCCATATTGACGAGGTTGGTGCCTCATATCAAAGAGATAGGCATCTCTTGTTTAGTAGGTGCTTAGTTGTGGGGATTGGTTTCTCTAGTGGGTTGCTGCCTACAGATTCTACAAGTGGGGATTGGTGTCTCTAGTGGGTTGGTGCTCACAAATTGTATTAGAGGGGATTGGTGTCTCCTATAAGTTGTGCCTACAAAGATTGTAAAAGAGATTTGTATAAAAAGTAATATTTTGCCGTGGTTTTCTCCCATAAGGGTTTCCACGTAAATCGTGTGTTCTTCTTGTGTTGCATAATTGTTAGATCTTATGTGAATGATATTGTGCAATTAATATTATTGTGGTTGTTAGTTTGAAAAAGTAAAGTTTGTCTTATATTGATCCACCCCCCCTCTTAAGTATAAGCATGTGCTCATTAGGCCTTTCTTACTTAATGCCCATGGTGAGGACATTAGAAATAAATGCATCCTTCTTCACCTAGCCCTCACAATCCACTACTCTCAAAAACATTGGCCCATTAGTGGAAACTACAATGACATTGATCAATGGCTGATTTTTTGCATCTTTCCATCCATTGGAAATGGTGAACACCCTTGTCTTGGCTCAAAAGTTTTGTATGGGCTTCAATGAATCCTCTACAAACTTCTCCACTTTTTCCAATAAGGTGCTATGCATCTTGTCAAAACTTGGACCCTTGTACCCTCTCAAAGCCTCATTAATTGTTCTCACCATTTGATGCCAATATGGTAAGCAAACAACATTGAAATTCAATCCATTTGTGTAGATACATCTCTCAATGTATTGATTGACACTCTCATGAAACTTATTGTGGAATGACATTTCCAATGATCCCTTTGGTCTCTTATGTGTAACAATTGTAGGTTGTTATTCAGGTATGGCTAAAAGTGGGTTACTCTCTACCAATAATTTAGGATCACCTCATTCCTCAAGATCCTTTGTTTACCAAAGGATGATTTGATCTACAACCTACTATGTCATTTGCATTTTCTTGTTCACTAACATATGATATGACTTGCTTTCATAGAATGGATACAATATTCTTTCCTAGGCAAACTTTGATGCCTTGACCAAGAATGCCACATAAATGGGCTTTCACTTGATTGTAGGAGCTTGAATACTTGACATCACACACATTGTGAATCCAAATATAAATCCTACAACCTAGAAATTGTTGTACCATTTTATTATATTTCTGAAGGGGAGAATTTTGGTCTATTTTAAAGTGGGATTGGCTATGGAGTGAGAATTGGCTGCCATTTGAGTTCCTATCGTAACAAGCATCATAAACAACACATTCAAAAAAATGGAAAAAAATAAACAACTCATCTCAAAAAATTAATCATGTCATAGATTTATAGAAGAATGAAAACAAAACAAGAATTTCAGAAAACAAGAGAGTTCATTTGTAAAACTAAAATTTAGGGAAAAAAAACAAAACCAATAGGCTTACCTCTTTTGCAAAAACCTACCTCTGGATCTCCTTGGCAGCAAATGGGATTTTGCACATGTGTAAGAATAGCAAGCCAGCCACTTTGAAACCTTCGACAATCAATTTTCAATTCTATTGATGTTATGGAAAGCAAGAATGAAAGTTCAAAAAGAATGAGTTGTTTTTGTGTTTTGTATTCACAATGAGGTAGACTAGCTTGTTTTAGTTTTTCAAATGCATTAGAAAGCACTTTTTAGGGTTAGGGATTGCTTTTAGCATCCAAGTCAATTGTTTAAAACACTTGAAAAATAAAAAAATATTTTAAAAAAAGGTCAAAGGTTCATGGGTTCGCTACGGGTTCTTCAAAATTCTTTATGGTTTGAAGCGGGTTCACTTGGTTCATCCAAGATGAACCCATAAGGATCCCTTGCTAGTTTCCACCAAGATCCTAATTGGGAGCAGATTGTATCTAGATCTGAGGGATCTTTGCTGAGAATCAGTAACATAGTTAAAATGAGTAATTGTAAAAGAACAAGGAAAAATGGAAAACAAAATGTATTTGTTGCTAATATTTTGAATATTGTTTATTATTTTTTAAATCTTTTATCTTCTCTCAATTTAAACTTGAGTAATTGATAAACACCTAAACTCCTAAATGCTATTTCATTGCCATGTGAATATCATGCTACTATGATATTAATACCATCTTTGTCAAAATTAACCTATGTTACTAGGTTCATTTGATTTGCTTGCTGAATTGGGTGGGTTCAGTTTGGCTTTGTATGGAGCCGAGATGGGCCTGGTTTCACGTAAGGTCTTGCTCAAGCACCTTAGGTTCCCTGTGGAGGGTTGAGTAATTGCTAGGAGGAGGTTCTTGAGATTTGAGCATGGACTGCATTTTCCAAGGTAGAGATGGACAAAATGTATTACAAATTTGCTAGCACTTGGGGATCCCACAATAAGACTCCTCAACAATTTAATTATCTAAGTAGTTTGACTCCCACCACAAACTCTGTTTTGACATCCTTCACAAACTATTTTTCTCTATTAAAATCTATGCCAATCAACCCACAAGGATTCAAACCCTCACTATAGAGCTCATGGAGGTTACAAAGTTGACAAGAAGATAAGTATGTATACTTAATATGCTATTATAAAAATATATATTTATCTTATATTAAAAATATCTAAATTTATATCTATATATTTTTAATATTTTATGTATATGTTGTACAGCCAAATCCAGCTGTACTGAACCTAGGAAAAGAACTGCAATGGCGAACCCGTACCCTACTCCATACCTGAATCAGCAACTTAGATGTTCTAATGGAACTCCAATGTTAAAATTCAATCTTGAAGGATGTTCAAGCAAGGAGACCCATTGGCAGCTTGTCTATATATAATAATGGCTGATAGACAACAGAATGCTCTAAAGAGCTAAGTCACAAGGTTCGAATTCGAATTCGAGTTCGGCAACATTGATATTCGGATGAAGTTCGACAAGGAAAAAATTCGAAAAGCAAAAAATTCGGATTAAATTCGCCCTATGTAATTTTTTTTTTTTTATAAATATAAATAATATATCCACAAAATTGTCTAACATTTATAAAATATAAACCCTAAGAAACATGTGAAATCACAATATATAAATATTTAAATATATTAATTTATGTTAGATTTTACTATATTTGTTGAATTTAATTTAAATATTTTATTTTACATTTCTTGAATTTTATATATAATGTATTAAATGATAATATTAAAAAATGAAAACTAAAAAAAATAATAATATTAAATTTATTATAATAATTAATAAATGTTTAATTTTTTTAGTAACTAAGCAAAATAAAATATGGGATTTGTAAACATTAAAAAATAAATCATAGAATAAATAGTATAAAGTTATATTATTATAAAATAATTTAATTTAAAAAAAATTAGTTATATTTAAATTAATTAAACATTACAGTTTATTTATTTAGTTAATTTTTAACATGTTAAAGATTATATTATTAAAAATTTAAATATATAGAGTCATAAATATAAAATTTATAACAAATTGTTATTATAATATAATAAATTATATTAATAAATATAAATCTCTAAAAATAAAAATAAAATGCTTTCATAGATTTAAACTTTTAATATAGAAAAATCAACGCTAAAAGTTTAAAATGCATACAGCCCAGTAAAAACAAATAAAATCTAAAACAAACATACGGAAAAATAAAAGCCGTGTACGGAAAAAATAAAAGCACGGAGTGAAGCCGCGTGAATGCGAAGCCGTGAGTGAAGTTGCCGTGAATGCCAAAGCAAGTCGCGGACGGGAGTCAAAGAAAATGCAAGTCGCGAATGCTGGCTGCCAATCGTGGATATGGAGTTAAGCAGGACATAGAAATAAACTCTGCAACTTTTGGGGAATTTGACGGCACTGGAAAAGCCTAAAAAAATATTTAAAAACAATATATTTTAGTTAAAAAAAAAACACTACTAAACCGTACGAATAAATTCGCGAATTTAAACGAATTTTTTTGTTTGGGTTGAAATTCGGTGAAATTCGAATCTCATCCATGAGATTAGCGAATCTTGTGACACTAAAGAGTATATGATGATTAAATTATTCATATGCTGGATGGAAGGATAATGGCAGGAGAATGAAGAATAGAGGGATTGATTGTGGAACAACAAATAAATAATGGATTCCATGGCATTCTATTACATAGTAATAGAATATAAAGATGGAACACCAAGCTTAAGCAGCAAGAACAGAAGGGACTTATGCAACGGTTAAAAGAGACAGGAAGAAGTTGTTGATGAGCAAAGTCTGGATAAAATGTTCTTTTCCTAATATTTTTAATATCGTCTTATTTTTAGATCTCTGAAGCATTTCTTAAATTAAGCCTGAGTTGTTGAAAAACACTTACACTCCCAATTGTTTTTCATGCCCATTTGAGTGTCATGCTTCTTTGTTATTAGTGCCCCTCTTTATCAATATCAACTAATGGAATTCGAGTGAAATAATTCAATCCTGCTAGACACTCAGCCAAGGAGACTTGTTGTCGGCTTGTCTTACATAATAATGGCTGATAGGCAGCAAAATGCTGTAGAAAGTGTAGGGTGATTAAATGTATTATAAATATCAATTATATGCTAAGTGTGGTTTCTAATGTTTACAACCTTATAGCCCATATCTTTACACAATTGAGTGAAAGGGAATTTACTCTTTTCATTCTATCATCTCACTCATAAATGTCTATCTATTCTTGTTTTATTTATAGTAAAATGCATGTTTCCCTATCTTTTGCTCTCTTAGAAAACACTTTGGACCCCAAGTAGCTCAGTGTTACACAGGCTAAAATCTAACTTGTTCTAGGATAGAGTGGGAGAACTGTTTTAAACAGACTACTAAAACAGGTGTGAAAGTCTCCATAAGAACCCAACTTCAAAATCCTGAAACTAGGAATGGAAACAAAAGGATAACTAACTATAGTGGATTACATGGTATAGGACCAAAGTATGCTTAGAAAAAAATAGAATGGAACATTTTAATAACCTAGACCCACAATTTAGCCCCATTGTAGCCAAGATGAGCAAAGTAAACAAGAGAACATACATCTTGAATATAGAGGATGGGGATGCTGTGAGATAGGGAGGATGGAGCAGTGGAGATTGTACAGTCTGGCCAGCATATTACATGCACACCAGCCTAAAAAATGAAAGGATATCTGACAAATATGGAAAATATCATGTCATAACAAGGCTTCATGAAGGGATTTAGAGTTTATTGAATTTCATGAGTACTCACCCTAGGACATTGTAAATAAGATGGACTCATACAGGGCTATATTTTATGTACAATTTCTGCACTAGCATACAGGTAAAAATAGGGGTGGTAATGGGATTTGGACCTGGGATGCTAATGCAGGAGCATCTGGGGCTCTGACAATCCTCCACACCTAAAAATATTGTTTGAATCAATTTTTGGTTTTATTTTGAGTTTCTGTGTTTGCAGGGTCCATTTTGTCCTTTTTTCTTAACAAATATCTCTATTTCCTAGCTAGTGGTGGATGAATTGTTGGAAATTTTGCTGAGGTTGATTAGTGTGTACACACTAATTTGGTTTTCTGCTTTGAATTCCTTGCTGGTGCTACAGTTTTGAACTAGGACCCACGCATTTGTTAATTTATGCTGATTACAGTTTTTTCTTCTCCTAGTTCGAGTGGTCTCCATGGGACCCACATCCCTGAGTCCCACATGAAGCATATTCAAATCTGAACTTGGATTTTTCATCCTTATGTTCGTTGATTTTTTTACCTGCTGATGGGGCCCAAGTGCTATTGTATCTCCTTCTGACCAGGAAAAATTCCTCGGTGCTGGGAATTACAAATCATGGGATTTATTTTCAAGCCTTCTTCTGATTGCTAGGGTCCAAACCATTCTATCTCTTACTGATTAAAGCATGGAAAACAAGTATGGTTAACGAATGGAAAGGCTCATATCAGTGATCATTTGTCACAAGAAATAGGATTTCTGGAAAATATGTAATATTTTTTGTAATTTTCTGGTTTGGAAAACTGGGAAAAACTGCTGAAAATAAATGCTGAAATAGATAATCAAACCCTAGGTAATATTTAGAATGAAATGAGTTGGAAATGTAAGCTAACAATATGCAATTAGTGATTTTATTTGATTTACTGGAATAAAAAATACTGAAAAACATACAACTAAAAAGTAAAAACCTTAATGCTGATTGGAGTAATGGACTGCAGAATTAATTATGACCTATGACCTCTATATTGCAGATCGTGAAAATAGCAGCAATAATATTCATACAATTAATACCCAATAATTGCCAAACTTTTGAATCAAATATACTGAATAGTTTTTACTTAAAAATCATTGAGTATCAAACCAGATTTGGGCGGCTAGATAACCAGCATAAATAACAGCCAAAAATAATAGTTTTAACTTTAGAAATGTGGAAAATCTACACTATAATGGCAATGTTTAATGACCAGAAATAAACCATAGCAATTTTTATTAAAAAAATTTAACCATTACAATTGCTAATCATAGAGTGCGCTGGAGGTAGAGATTTATTTTATGAACAATTGGAATTTAGGTGCAGCAGTGAGAATGGTACAACATAGCAGTAATTTGCTCAATAACCCTCAATATAGCTGATGACAAATAGGTGCAACAATGTATGGAACACAATAATGAAAGAAGGCAGGTTTGCTTGCAAATGATGATCGTTTCCAGCACAATTGTGATCCTTGTGTAGAATCACCCCAATTGAAAATGAGGGTTTTCGTCCTCAAAACCAAAATGATTCCAAGACAGTGTTCGCCCTCTATTAATCGGCAAGGGTTTCCATCCTTGAGAGCTCTAATTTTAAAAAATTGAATTCAAAACTAATGATAATGGATCCTCAATTTCAGTGCTTGCCTTTTCATATATAGGCTCCTCAATGGGCCCTCAAATATTTCACGTTTTTACCCCAAGAGAAAATTAAAAAGTACTTTTAAATAAATAAATACACTGGTCTCCTAATGTTTCATTTAAACGGCCTTTAATAGCAACACTTAAATCAACCTTATAAACAATGATTGGGTCCAATTATACATTATTTCTCTTACCATTTCCCTTAGCTTATGGAAAATAGAGATAGGGTACAGTTTTTAATCAAATTCATCATTTTACAGAAGAGGACATTAATATCCGCCCTTCCAAACATTGCTTATCATCAAATAGTTACAAATCCAAATTCTCAAGTATCTCCACACCTTCCCATGTAGCAACTTTTGTAGGGGGGTTCTTCCAATGCACTAGATACTTCATGATACTCTTGTTCCAAAAATTCTTCTCTTTGATTTCAATGATGTCATAGTGCTCTTGCTTTTGCTGACATTGTTGAAAATGGTCTTTGAATACCTTCAACATAACTTGGTGATACTCAACCAAGTCACTAGCGGTCAGTACCCTACTATCTACAAACACCAAATCGACAAAGATTAGAGTATCATAGCCATATAGTGCCATAAGTGGATGCATGCCTGTAGACATTTGGTAGGAAGTGTTGTATTAATAATCTCCCAAGCACAAGCATTTGGCTCATGTTAGTTGATCTGGAACATTTCTCCTCAAGTATCCTTTGATCCAAATGTTCATTCTTTCTATCTGTCTGTCTATTTGAGGATGTTGAGTTGTTTTTATAGTGAATTCAATAATTATCAATTGAAATAGTTCTTGCAACCAAACACTAAGGAATCTATTATCTTTTTCATTCACAATGTTGTTAGGCAATCTATATAACTTAATCACTTCTTTGAAAAACAATTTGGCTACTTGAAGAGAAATGACAAAGTGCATGTGGTTGGTTAGCTTATTCACAGCAAGAAGGATGCAAGCCTTAGGGTGGCCCATGATGAGATCCATGATTGTACCTTTCCATCACTGATTAGGATTAGGCAGGGAATGCAACCAACTCTTCATATGTTACTCTTATTATTTGATGACAAAAAATGCCTCTTCCCCATGCTTGTGTACACCCTCAAACCGCAACCCCTTCAAAGCCAAGGATTTTCAAAAGAGTTCACCACCAAGCTTAGGCTACGCTACTCTGATATTATTATGAACACCTTCTTGAATCCTTTTCGTGGTGTCTAGATTCTCAAGAATAACATGCAATTTATTATTAGATTCTACTGTTTATATGCACAAATAAGATTATAGCTAGAGAAATAATGTCATAATGAAATATATTATCAACAAAACATATTCCTTGGAATGACCACTTATTGTGTATCTTCTAGTTATTTGAACATTCCAAAGAAGTTAAATTGGCTAGACAATGAGGTGAGACTATTTGTATTGGTGGCACTTTTATTTTATCTTCTAGTAGTTGATTTTCCAATTGAGTGGAACGGCAATGAAGTAAAACTGTCTGTGGGTGAAAATTGCACATGTACAAAAACTCAAGCATAACTGTTACCATAGGTGGTTTTTGTACCCAAGCTCCAATGTCCCATCTCTTTTCCTTTTTACTGGGCTTCCAAACATTCTTTAAAACTATTAAAATTAAACTATGTAGTTTTCCTGACAGCAATCATATCACTGGAGACACTAAAATGTCGATCTAAACCATGGTTTGCAACACTCTAGACAAAACTTCCAATAGCCTTTCTCTTATGTCTTGATTACTAATTCCCATCATGCCAAAATTATAAGAAGTGAGTCAGCCTTCAATTGCATTATTGGTGGCTATATCCCCAAGATGAGGATTTGCATAAGAATTTCCATGTCATAGAATTTGCTCCATGTACTTAATAGCATATCTGGCCAGCTCTAGGCGATCAACTCCCAATTGATCCAAAGCAGCAATCCTATTTATTTTGATACTCGGGTCATACTCTATTGTGAGGGCTTATGGTGTTATGCATTCCCAATTTTTTTTTGAAACTTTAACATAATCCATGCTCCTAATTTTTGTGGCAAACAACTCTATATCTATAGGTTCCTTGCTGTAGTCAATTTTTTAATACAGGACAAAGAAACATTCATCATAAATAGCAACCCAATCCCTTTTTGCACCAATTTTGAACAAAGCCACATGACATTAAGCTCATTCAAAGGAATGCTATCAATCAATATCTGTCCACTCAATAGCTCATTCAAGTGTAGAAGTAAATTAACCAAAGTACTCTTTTTGCAACCTCTAAAACCAAACAGAGCAACTAGCTCACCCAAAGTCATTGGTAGGTTTACATTTTGCAAAACGGGCACCATATGCCTTGCATTCAGGGACTTAATTTGGGTTTCCAGCTCTAGCAATCAGCAATGTTAATGAGCTAGAAGTTATTGTTACAGCTGCTTTGTCGGTTTAGTTTGCTGTGATAGCCATTGTAGGATCAACCGTCACAATTACACTAGCACCTAACAATATGCTTCCCACTACAGAAACCACCTGAATTGTAGAATGTAGTAGATCTGTAGGACTTGATAAAGTGCTTGAACTTCCAAGGTTACCTTGACCTGAAACAATTTGGCACTTTCTAGTAATATACCATTTATGTGATAGCTGAGAAGCTGTTCGATCATGCTTAAAAACTCCTTTCAAAATACTTGACTAGTTACCTTCTCTATATTTCTAGACTTTGGCAATGACCTCTTTGTTAATCAAATGAGGATACTGTTGGAAAAAGTTGCCTTTGAATGGAAACTGGCACAGTAATATTCAATCCTTGGATGGAAATTATTGATTGCTGATTGTTTGCATGGACGTAAAAAATGCTAGTGGAGCTAGGTATGTTAATATTTGACCATTGTAATATTTCAAAATGTCGCCTAGATCTCATGTGTATAAGCAATTTTGAATTGAAGCTAAGGAATCTATATGCCCTTTATTGTTAGTCACTCAATTGTACACTTCACCCTTTAACCATTTTTAGAGTGCTTTCCATGATGACAACAACCTTGTAGTGCCTTATTATGGAGCAATGAAATTGGAATATGACTATCTTTTTCATACCTTGGGCTGAAATTGAAGTGCTTTCCTTCTTTTGCCAATTTGGAAGTCTTTGAGTGATCATCAACACAACTATCCTTGTAAGTCAAGATTCCCAAGTTAGGTTCAGCCAATATATTCTCCTCAATTGCATATTGTTCTGCAATTCAACCACATACAGCAATAACTCATTCTTTGGAGATGATGGGTAGTTCTTGGACTGGAACATTCGTTTCCATCTTGGGCTCTTTGTATTCAATAGGTAGTGCCTATATCTCCTTGAATATTTTGCAGGCAAATGGTCTTTGAAGTCAATGAAATATCTTATTCTGATAAAAGAACCGTACATTCATCTTGCATAGTGGATTCCTCTATAGCTTGTTGGACCTTTGTTTCCATTGTCTTTTCTTTTTCCAGTAACACTTTCTTTGGCTCCTACTGAGTTCTCCATTTTCTCCTGAGATCATGCTTCATCTTTAGATCATAAAACTCGTGATAAGTCAACATATCACAAGTTTCCTAGCTTAGTTCATTGCATTCTTCTTGAGATCTCTCAAAATCAACTCTTTTGTGATGATGTGGCTCTTTTTACTTCCTACTTTCCACAAATTTGTCCAAACATTTTCATCTGTGCTTCATTATCTTTTAAACACTGTTATATTCTTTTGTCCATTCAATCTAGAATGCAATTAAAAATATCCTTAAGTAATTTCAAATTTGTAGATCCTCCCCTCTGATTTCCCATTATGCTACATTAAAAGTTAGAAATCTAACATTGTAGGCTAGCAAGGTCAAGATTCTAATACCATTGTAATGTTCCTTTTTAGGATTTTTGAAAAAAATACATTTTTATTTGTTTGTAATTTTCTGATTTGGAAAACTGAAAATAACTACAAAAAATAAATGCTGAAATAGATTTAGAATGAAATGAGCTAGAAATGTAAACTAACAATATACAATGAGTGATTTTATCTGATTTACTGGAATAAAAATATTGAAATATACAACTTAAAACCTAATGCTGATTGGAATAATGGACTGCAAAACTAATTATAACCCTCTATATTGCAGATCATGAAAATAGCAGCTATGATATTCCTACAATTAATGCCTAATAATTGCCAAACCTCCAAATCAAAGATAGCAAATAGGTTTTACTTGAAAGTTATTGTATATCAAACCAGATTTGGCCAGCTAGACAACTAGCAGAAACAACAGCCAAAAGTGATTATTGAAATGTTAGAAATGTGGTGAATCTGCATTAAAACAACAATGTCTAATGCCAGAAATAAACCACAACACTTATTTAAGTTATTATAAAAATTATCCAATACAATTCCTAAACGTACAACTGACAGGATATATGGATCTGTTGAATGATCAACTAGAATTTAGGCCCAGCAATGTGAATGGAACAGCACGGCAGTAATTTGCTCAATAACCCTTAATATGGCTGATGACAATTAGGCACAGCAATGTATGAATCAAACTAATGAAAGATTGCAGATTGGTTGCAAATAATGATCCTTTCCAACACAATCACAATCCTTGTATAGAATTGCCTCAATTGGAAACGAGCATTTTTGTCCCCAAATCCAAAATGATGCCAAGAGGTTTTCTGCCTTACACAAATTGCCTGCCAAGGATTTCTGTCTTTGAGAGCTCTAGTTCTAAAAAATTAAATTAAAAAATGATGGTAATGGATCCTTAATTTGGGTACCTGCCTTTTCATATATAGGCACCTGACTTGGGCCCTCTAATATTTCACTTTTTCCCTCCAAGTTAAAATTAAAAAAGAATTTTTAAATAAATAAATACATGGGCCTCATAATGTCTCATTTAAATAGCCTTTAATGACAACACTTAAATCACCCTTATAAATATGTGATGAGCCCTGCTGGCTCTCAACTCAAACCCCAATATTTTTTTAAGTCTTAGTGTGTTATTTTAGTTTTTTAGAGAAAAGTTTATAGACAGAAGAGAAGGGGCGCATAGCATAAATGCTTATAGAATGTAAATCTGAGCTAATTTAAGCGAATTGAAATTACAGAAGATAATTAATAAGCTCAACAATGGATTTAGAACTCATAAACATACCCGAAAGCTTCCAGATTATTTATTTAAGAAAGTAGTCCAGTTTGCCAGCCAAGATGGTGAAAAACTGACAAAAATTGGTGTAGGAAGCTGCAGAATGCAAAGTCCAGCCTAAAAACTGTGGCAGATGATGAGTACAAGCCAGACGCCAAAGGAGATGAAGAGAAACCCTTAGAAAGGTAGGCGTTTCTCTTAGGAAGTCCAAACGCCCTTGCACAAGAGCCACACACTTCAATGCAAACAACCAGAATTCCCACTCAGAAGGTACGACCATGAAGTGAAGTGTCTGCCAGGTGAAATGAAGGCGCCATCTCTCAAAACCCTCTGAAACTAATAAAGGAATTCAATAGAAAAACACAAATCAAGCTCTGTAGAACCTCTGTATGAAGCTCTCACCACTGCACAAATTCGACTGATCTCTCACAGTCTCAAAAGTGCTCAACACTGAAGAGATTTCGTTCTCCAATGGAAGATTGCTCAAAACCCTGATCACAGGATGAAGGCACAGGAAAATGTCCAAGGCAAAGTCGAAATATTCAATCATGAGTTTCTCATTGCCCAAAAGCCTTATATAACCAAGAGGCTCGAATTCCAAGAAAAAACGCATTTCCTCATCATTTAAATCTTTTAATATATTCTTATGTCCTTTTCAATAGTTGAGATTTAACTAATTGGCGCCACTTAAAGGTATTAATGATTTAATTATAAATCACCCTTTTTCCATGAATATTTAAGTGATATAAAGTGATAAAGTCAATTTGACTTTATAATAAAACATTAAGTTAATTAATAACTTAAATCACTCAAATAGGCATAACTTCCACAAATCTTCATAGAATCCTGTGCCGTCAGAAGCTATCAACTCCTGAACTGCCAAGGCCTGCAGTGAGCTAATCCCAGAACTCAGAAAACGAGAACGACCAAGCTCTCCAGAAAGTACCACTGACCCTCTACCCAAACCAGTTAGCCCACAAGGGTCTAAGAAAGGGCTAACCACCATCAACCATGATCATGCCGAAAAAGGGGACATTACAAAATAAATGATTGGGCACAATAATACTTAATTTTCTTTATAATGTCTCTTAGTCTATAGTAAATAGAGATAGGCTACAGTGATTCCTAAAATTGCTTGTCCTCAGACAATTGCGAATCTGGATGCTCAATTATCTCCATGCCTTCCATGTAGCACATTTTGTGGAATTGGTTACTCTGTGATACTATTGTTCCACAACTTCTCTCCATTGTGGATGGTAACATAGTGCTCTTCCTTGTCGTAAGCTTGTTGAAGATTATCTTTGAGTGCCCTCATTGAATCTTGGTTATGTTCAACCAAGTCATTAGCAGTTAGTACCCTGTTATCTACAAACACCAAATTGACAACGATTAGAATATTATAGCTATAGAGTGCCATAAATGGATACATACTTATAAACGTGGTAGGAAATATTGTAGCAATAATCTCCCAAATGCAGCCATTTGGCCCATGTTGTTAGTTGATTGAAACATTGCTCCTCAAGTATCTTTGAATTCATATGTTCACTCTTTCTTGTTAAATTTAGTGATCAGATTAAATGCACAGAAAATTAATTCAAAATCAGACACAATAACACAGCAGATACCCTGGGAAAACCCTCCTCTTTGAGGGAGAAAAACCCAGCAACAATATATCACTTGTATATTGAACAATAATGAAGTCACTTTTACAAGAGAGGTCGAAATGAAGGCCTAACACATGCACTACAATCTGATGTAGTGGAATATCAGATTGAAGATAAACTCAGCCAACTGTATAAATCAATCTCTTCTCAAATGATAAACTCAAACTGCCTTAGTAGAGATTCGCACTTCAAAGAATAATATCGAACTTCTCCAATAGATGATCAACAATGTAAATGCCAATGGATATATATACAAATCAGAGATGAAGAGTTGTGTCTCTCCAAGACAAATCGGCTTGAGTCTTAACAATAAAACATGACCAATCGCAACTCTTCAAGAGGTCGGCCTCATAGCAAATCGTGCCTCCTTAAAGAATGACGTGTCTCTAGAATTCGCGCCTCCAGGTGAAGAGATGTCAGCCTTGATAAGTAGACGACTTTCAATAACAAAATTAGATCTTGTTTGATAAAAGACGTGACTCATCAAAGTGACTTATGTCGGCTCCAAAAGAAATATAAGTATAATTTAAATAGCCGTTTAGGCTATATTTTAATTATCTTCATACTCGGGTCTGGAAGAAGCAGCCCGTCACTGCTAGAACATCAACATGTCTAACTGTCCATTGATTTGAGGGTGGTGAATTGTGCTCTAAGTAAATTCAATACCTATCAATTGATGTCTAGATATAGAAATAGTTGGACTCTCGAAGGTTCAAGCAAGCACACCCAGTTAATCACAAGGGGCAAGTTAAAATCATATTTCCAGTTTTGTTCTGCTTATGGTATTCTTCAAGACTAAAACTGTTTTTTATTGTCTTTCACAAGAGCATATATCATTCTGCCATGGATGGACTATGATGTGCATGCATGGTTTTGGTGTTTTTGACACATATCCAAGGCTGTGAAGTTTGCAGCTGTGAATGCTTAAGAGTTTTTTGGTTATAAAAACATTTACTATATATTAAACTATTTTAGATTTGTCTTATTTGTTATTCTTTTGTTACAGGCGTATTACCTTCCTGAGACGGAGTACATACATTGGGCAAGAGCTCATCCAGTAAGTCAGCGTGTCATGTTTTATAATTTTTTGTGATTCTCAAAAGCTAAAAGAGAAGATGCTATAGTTACTAATATTTTGCGTATCTGCCTTTTGTCAATATTGGTTTATAGATTTACCCTCACATTCGCCCCTTTGTTATATCATCTAATGATGTTTGCCAGGAGTATTCTAAAGGCCAAGTTATTGGTCTCATCAATCTTGTTGCGAGCATGAACAATTGGAAAAGGAAGACGAGAGTGGAGTTGGTAGAAAAGATTGAAACAGGCGACTTCTTATTGTAATATTATTTGTCAATAGTTTGCATTTGGCTCACAAATCTGTGGTCAAATCCTTATTATTTCCTGTACATTTAGGGTGAATATTTGATTAAGATTTACTTTCATGTATAGTTGAATTCCTGCACGGTAATCAGGCAAGGTGATTTTCAGGTACATCCCAGGTGCGGTGAGGTAGAGTTGTAATTTGGCTATCTTGTAAATGTAAGCGGTGAAAATGAAAATATTCTTAATAGGAAATAATTTTGAGGTAGATGTGCCTCTTTGTATCATGTCAATGCAGTCCCAACATTTTATTTTCCAGTTTTCCCTTAAGTATGCATTGTATCATTTATTTTATCTCTTGGTTACTGAGTTTGCTGGTCTTAAAAAGGAAAATATTGATTCGTCTTAAACAATCTTTCCACTGTTAATATTACTTTTTGTCGAGCACAATTATATATTTAAATGTAGTTTCATCGCTTACGGTAATTTCCTTTAATAATAAAAGTATATATGACTTAACTTTCGGTGCATTATATTGATTAACTATTATTAACACCTTAAACGTTAATGGTAGGTTTTTTACAAATATCAGTCAATATGTCAACTCAGAATCATCTCTCTCAACAAACAAGTGAAATGGAATAAATATCTCGAAAGTTGGTAGGTGCATTGAAAACTACATTTTTGACTAATTTGAGCACATCTTGATTCTAATAAATATACTTTAGGTTGGCCCTTGATGTAATTGTCAAGATCCGCCTTCGCCAAAATAGCTCACATGTAGCCAAAATGGTGAGCATTGCACTCTGCTGCTGTTGAAAACAAACCAAAATGGATGGCCTTCTACATCAAGTGTCATGATTCAAATAGGTTCCAAACATTATGTTAATCCCATGAATGAATGTTTGAAGGGCATTCTTCAAACAAAAATACAACTTAACAAGTAATGTTAGCCTTGTGGTGGTCAAGTTTTTTTTCAATTGTGGAATTGGTGAAAAAGTATGAAATTTGTTGGAATGGGTTGACGTTAGCAAAATGACCTTGTATTTTTTAGGCATGTTTTATTGCCTAATAACACCTTGTTTTTTCACCAATTATCCATAATAACACCCGAAAAGAACAACATTGGAAATTGTAGCAGTTGGATGAGGCTCATTGCATTGAAGACCATAGTTTACAAGTGGGCAATTAAAGAACTAATTTGGTTGTGATGCTCACCTTAAGATACCCCATCAATACAAATGACTTGGTTTATTATATGATTTGCTATTGAGATAAACCTTAAGATATGTAGATTAGGTCATTATGTAGTGCATAAAGAGTATGCTAGTGACATTCTTAATTGTAGGATCTTGGTCATAGGGTCCTCTATGGTCATCTTACAAGTTGTAATGCGCTTTAGGAAGTGTTGCTAAATCAAACATTACCCATGAAGATCAAAAGTATGTTGGAGTATATGTTTGAAAATCAAATGTACACTAGAGTGAGTGCTTAGGAATTAAAAGTATGACACTTTGAAGTTATCAAGTGTGCACCCTTAGGAATGAAGTTGACTAAACTTCAACAAGACAAAAACAATGTGAGAGAAGGAGATGAAAACACATGATGTTGCCCATTTTCTTTAACATTTCAAAAAACTTGATACTTGATGACAAAACAATGGGTTTGGATATATACACATCCATAAGAAGTCAATTTGGTACATATCCAAAGGAGGTTGAACTAAATAAGTCCTTATGTTAAAAATTCACTAGAAGGTATTGAGACAAGATTAAAAATCTAAACCTATTAAAGCTTAACTAGGGGGCTAGATCAATAAGATTGTTGTTGTACTTGTATCACATCCCTAGAAAGGCACCCATTTAAGTCGTCTAGACAATGGTAGTGATTGATTCACCATTTCCTAGAGCACAAAATGGCACAAGGCTTATAGTTTGATTTGGAGTATTACAATGCAAATTCAATCAAATATCTATTTTAAGTGACTATGTCAAGATTTAAGATCATTGTGAGTATGTGTGTCTTGTATTCAAATGTTAACCACTTAGTAATGATATCGATTAGTCGAAGACAATCAACCAAGTAGGTTATGCATAGTATATTAAAATGTTCTATTACAAGTTATAGTGTTATTGGAAGTTTTGGGACTCTTTGATGAAAGATGGTTCAAGAAAGATACAATAATGATTATACAACTACTAAAGTGGTTTAAGGTATTTCAAGTTAGATGTGGATATAAATCTCAAGGTATTCATGGGTTGAAAATAACTCTTAGATACTAGGATGGCAAATTGTGGAGAATCAATGCAATGTTTTTGCAACTAGTGTTTATGGAGTTTGTGGTTTCAATTTTGATATCCATGTTCGTAAATGCCCCTTTGACAATGGAGGCTATGTTGTCATGGACCTAAGTGTGCGAAGCAAAGGATGTAGAATCGCACCATTGGGTGGTTGTCTTTAACCTTAATAAATATCTTTGAAAAGTTTTTATTAGGGGCTTTCACAAAAAATTTAGTCCAAAATTGAATATTGTATTATATTGCATGATGATTACAATTCATGTCATCACCATCAAATTGTCTTTAACCCTAATATTTTTTTAGTAAGGATTGTCACAAATTGTTTAGTCTAGGATTGAATATTGTGTTATATGACATAATGATAACAATTCATATCATCACCATGCATTACACCATGACATTCATTCTACCTTCTATGGGATTTGATAGTACTAAAGATTACATGGAATGTCTTAAGGAATCATATGCTAATTTGTGAGATCTTTGGTTGAAAAGTTGAAATCAGAGAAATAAAGGTAAATGGTTAGATCCTCCTCACTTCTTGAGCCTAATAGCACATTAATAATGGGTAAGAAATGACTTTTAGGAGATGTTGAGTTCATATATATGGCAAAAAATTAATAGGAGGCCAATGAATTGGATATTCAACACATATTGGTTGAGCTTGCACATGGGTTCTATTAGTATCAATTGATAGATATCTAGTTTTGGGAACCTAAAGAGCTTAATTGGGCTCCATGATACTCAAGGCCATGGTGAGAATGTGGCTTCTAATTACCATGGCATAAAAATATTGAAAGGTGATGGTAAATTTGTTAGGAAAACTTAGGTACTAGGCAACTCTTGACATGCATATGTGTGACTTGGTTCTTTGTATTTAGCTAACAAATTATTATGATGGATTCTTGAACAAAATTATTTTAGATTATTGTTCCTAATGTATTTGGCTAAGATTTTGTGATGTTATAAAAATATGATGAGCTCGTATTAGTATGGTAGGGTAATATTTAATTTTGAATAATACCCAAAACATAGGCATTCCCACTAATTGTAGGAGATTACGTTCGAATTTGACTATGATTGTTTGTTCAATGTAATAAGATGTCTTTTATGGTTTTGTTGAAGATAAAACATGAGAAGGGCTCTAAGTCATTACAAAGTAGCCAAAAAGGTGAACAAAACAAGTCTCATAAGGATTGAGACTATAACATAACCATTAAAACAAAATAGTATAGAACCAACAAGGACCACTAATAAACACCAAAAACAATAGAAGAATAGGGGGAATTGGTTACATGTTAACAAGTAGCTTAAGACCACCAAGGGCCTACCAATTGAGATTCAAAAGCTGTGTTTCCTTGGTAAATCTTAAGAGAGTTCACCTTTTTCTCTAAGTGTTCCCATTTGTCAAAATTTTTTGCAAGACTTTTCTCGTAATCCCAAACATCATGCCCAACCACCTCTGACAACCAAGAAGGGTGACAAACTACAAATATTGGATTTTCATTTTAACCACATGCCACTAGTCCATCTACCATTGAAGGATGTCATTTTGTATGTTAATGGCTTTGAAGAGGGTGGTGAGTTTCTCCTCAAGCTGAAGGCAAGAGCTACAGTGAGAGTTCCCTCCATGAAACCCATATAAAATGCCTCCTACTAACCATGGCTAGTAGGGGGCCAAAAGAAAAAGGGGTTTTTATCTTGCTCAATTTGAATTGCCCCATGGGGTAGTAATAACAATGGGCTCCCCTAGAATAGGGTGATCTTTAGGGGAGAGGCTAAGGAAGGCGTGGAATAATTTTCCCTTCTTTGGTTCTAGCATTGAAGCTAGGGAGAGTAGGGTCTTGTTCTAGGGAATTCATAGGGGATTCATCATCACTTGAAGAGGAAATAGGAGCACCCGTGAAGGGAGCACTAAAGGAAACCTTATGCTTTTTAGAACTAGAGAGGGAAAGGGAAGGGTCTACAACAAAAGAGGGAGCCAAGACAACCCATAGAGAGCAAAGATTCATAGAGAGGTGGGATTTGATAAGTTTTTTCTTTTTGGTAGTGGATCCCTCCTCAAAGCGAACAAGGGAAGGATTATAGATTCACGATTGTTTAGTGGAGCCAAGGTTTGTGCTAAATGATAGCAATAGAGACAATATTTTATCCCCTAATGCAAGGGTAGCTCTTTGTCACTCAAGAGCACTTTTTGCACATAATCTTCCAATGAAGAGTAAATCCAAAAGGCAATGTTCATTTTAACATTATGGCAGAAGTGATTTAGCATAGGAAAGAGATAGGAGAGGAACCTTTTGTACCGTCCTTCTAGCATGATGTATTGTATTAGCACCTCTATCACCCTTTTCAAAACTCTAGGTATCTCTTCTCTGTTGAATTCATTCTGCATGTGGTTGATTTTTCACCCCTTTTTAAGAATATTTTCATCGCGTACTAGGGATATGAAACCCTTCTAATCGGAGGCCTATGGCTGCAACAATCATCTCCATAGAGATTTGGAATGGGATTTCCCTCACGTATACCATGCCAACCTTCAAGGAGCTAGCATACTTGGTGGAGATGATGGTATCATAACCATTCATGACCGCTAAAAACTATGAAAGGTTTCCTCTATAAAATATCCCATACTTGTTTTTTACATTCTCACAATCAAAAGGTTCATCTGAAGAAAGTCACCACCCATGGTAGAGGAGAGATAGTTGTTGAAATTTTGGGCAAAGAAAGTCCTTACAATTTCACAAGGGATGAAAATTAATGTTAGAGTGCATAAAATAATTGAGGTATAGATATTATCCCTCCTTTGCATATCATCATTAATAATAATTCTTTGAAGAGTTTTTTCCCTCGTGCCAAGGAGACAACCAAGGACATCTTCTGGTAGGAAGAAAATTATTACTTTACATTTCATGTTTAACTTGGAGTCTAATGTGATTCAAGAGTGAAGATAAATCATGCCAAGTAGTGATGCCTTTGATTTGGGTACGAAGATTGGCCAGTGCATGGACTGATCCATTTCCCTCCCTATACATATGTTGAGCTTTAGAATCAGCAAAGTTAACCAATTTTAACTTAATCTCTATAATTATATCTGCATAAGACTAGCAAGGAATGGCCTTAGAACATATAATGTTTATCACACTTTTGGAGTCACTTTCCAAAAATAACTTTTTAATACATTTTCTTATAGCTAAAATGACACCTTTGAGGGTAACAATATAGCTTCAACAAAGTTGTAATATTGAATCTCCAAGTTCTTAGCATAAGCACTAACAACCCGACCCCTATCATCTCTAATTAAATTACCCCCACCTGCCTCACCTGTTTTTCCCTTAGCAAATCCATCAATGTTCAATTTATTCCAACCTAAATTAGGGGGGACTAAGAATTAGTCTTGTAATAAATTAGTTTGAAAAGGTCAACTTTAGCTATTTTTTTACACCCCATATTTTAGCTATCTTCTCTTCAAGTTCTAAGGGTTGTGCTTAGGTTTTCAAAGATCAACGACCTTAATATTTTCAATAATTTATTGAAAATTAAATCTTCCCACACCTCACAAGGTTTGTATTGATTTCTAAATATCTTGACATTTCATTCTTTCCACAAGTGTGAACCAACATGTAGAAATTCTTTCCACCATAATTCCTCAATCAGGGGGTGAAGGAAGGGGGACTTCAACTATCAATAATAATCCTAACATTATATTTCCATACTTAGGAAATATAGAATTTACTAAGGATATTTTGTTTGATATTCCAAGCATAATTGTAGTGGATTAGAAGATGATCTATGTTCTCTTCATCAAGTTCACAATGTGAACATTTGTTCCCCATCTAAAAGTCTCTTTTTTTAGATTACCTATAGTCAAATTCTTCTTATGGAAAATAGTCCACTAGAAGAAATTGATTTTTGGAATACTTTTATGCTTTCAAATAATCTTCCAATTAAAAAGAACATGTTGAACAAGATCAATCAAGTTATAGCCAAATTTAAGAGTGTAGTTCCTTGAATGGTTGTTAGCTCAAATAATTTTATCTCGAAGAGATCTTTTGTAGAACCTGTGGTTTGAAATGATGTTCAAGATTTTAAAGGTAGCAATATTAAGAGGGAGATCAAACTATTTGGGTAAAATCCTCCAAGAAGCAAGATTGTTATCCATATTTAAGCACTCTTTTGCAAAACTAACCGGTCTTCTTTTTAAATCAACCTCAATAATAGAGCATATTGGATGATATTCAAAAGGAAGTGTAGAAAACCAAGGATCTTCCCAAAATCCAACTTGATATCCATTTCCAACTTTCCATTTTTAACTCAATGAGTGTATTCTTAGTCTTGACTATGTTGTTTGAGATATTGGAGCCTAGAGGCAAGTGCTGAGATTGTAAAAGAAGGATCCCATCTCTTTCATTTAAGCATTTGGCCTTCATGCTATTAGCCCATTCAAAGTTAGATTTGATAAGCCTCCAACTTGCCTAAGCTAAAAGGGCCTTATTCATAAGCTTAACCTTTC
Organism: Sequoia sempervirens; assembly: GCA_007258455.2. Taxonomy (NCBI): domain Eukaryota; kingdom Viridiplantae; phylum Streptophyta; class Pinopsida; order Cupressales; family Cupressaceae; genus Sequoia; species Sequoia sempervirens. The sequence goes on along the minus strand of VDFB02338667.1, from coordinate 26,641 downwards.
TTATGCCTAGCCCACCATTTTCTTTAGGGGGACACATAATATCCCATGCAACAAAAGAAAAACCTATGTTTTGTTCAATCTAATCAGCCATATTTCCAATGACTTTGAATAAAGAAATTAGGTAGATCAAAGTGCTTTGCAAGGAGGCTTTGAGAAGTTGAAGCTTACCAACATTGCTTAATAGGACACCTTTACATGCAACTAAATTCCTTTGGATCTTTTCAATTAAACTAATCTAGGTAGAAATGTGGATTTTTCCTTGAGTGAAGGGAATTCCCAAATAAGAAGCGTGGAGCTATTGAATATTGTAGTTAAGAAAGCTTGCAATTTGTTTTGGAGCCTTAGGGGGTATTAAAGAAGAAGATTTCACTTTTATCCAAATTAATTTTTTGGTTACACTTGGGCATAGTCATTGTGGATTTTTTACATTCCTTAGCTTCTACCATTGTGGCTTCCCTCAAAAGGATCATTTCATACACAAACTTCTTGTGAGAGACGGGGTAGAAGAGAGATGTAGACTTGAAACCTTTTAGTTTTTCTTTAATAGTGCTCACCTCTATATTTTATCTCAAAACCGCATCAATAATTATAAAGAGATAAGGGGAAAGAGGGTCTTCTTGCCTTATGCCCCCCAAGGAATTGAAATAGCCATGTAGGTTGTAATTTATCAAGATGGAGTAGGAGGGAGTTGAGAAGCATTTCTTCAAAATCTTAAGTTTTATTTTGAAAGACAAACCTATAGATGACTCTCAAAAGAAACTACTAGGAGACTGTCATAAGATTTTGAGATGTCAAGCTTTAAGATCATACCTTCCTTATTACTTTTGTCTATAGAGTGGAGAGATTCACAAACCATGATAATAACATCAATAATTTGTCTTCCAGGGACAAACCATTTGATGTATAATTTTCTCCAAGAAAGGTTAGATTCTCATAACCAACAACTTAGAAAAGATCTTATAATTGATATTACATAAACTTATGGGTCTAAACTTAGACATTTTGTTAGAACCAACATGCTTCAAGACAATAACAATGAAGGATTTGTTCAAATCCTTAATAATATCTTCAGAGTTGAAGAATTTTCTAATAGCTTGAGTACTGTTACCACCAACAATGTCCCATTAAATTTGCAAAAAGGCAAGGGGAAATTTGTTTAATCTTAGGAATTTTTAAGGATCAAAAGAGAAAACCATATCTTTAACCTCATCTTTAGAAATCTCTCTCCATAATTAGAATATCTTGAGAATATATGGAGCTAGGAATGGTCTAGGGCAATTGATTAAAGGTCATGTCATTCTCCACTACATTGTGTGAGGCAAGGTTAAGAACCTCCTTATAAAATCTAATCCCTTCTTGGATTTGATCCTCTTCTAAGATACTACAACCATTATCCAAAATTAATTCTAGCATCTAGTTTATTTTTCCATGTTTGAGGGTCATCTAGTGGAAGAATTTGGTGTTCCGTTCACCTTCTTTAAGCCATTGATTCCTTGATTTTTGTTTCCAAAAAATATCCTCTTTCTCAATGATATTATAGAAAACATTAAGGATAGTTCTCTCTAGTACATAGATCCTCTGAAGCTGCAGATAAATCCATGTCTTCTTGAATCCTGTTTAATTGATCCTTGGCTTCCTTCTAGATAAAAATATTCCCAAGGAATTATTGTTCCAATTCCTAAGATTATTCTTGATATGCATTAACTTTTGAACCACTTTGAACATAGAAGAACCAAAAAATTCCACCTTCCACCATTTTTCAGTAAGGGATTTCAAGTCCAAGTGGTTGGTCTACATCATTTCAAATCTAAAAGGAAAAGAAGATGTATAGAGATCTAATTGAGTAAGAGATGGGTATGATCAGATCCAATTTTGAGAAGAGTAGAAAGGCTATATTTATGATGTCCCAATTAGCCAAGATTAAGAATCTGTCTAGTTTGACGTGGATTAGGTTATTCTCATCTCTTTTATTAGACCATGTGAATTGCAAACCTTCCACATCAATATCCACCAGCTCCCCTCTACAGAGGAAATTATCCAAGTATTGTATACTATTAAAGAACCTCACATCTTCTTGGAAGGGGTACAAAGGAGAGTTAAAATATCATGCAAGCAACCATTTTTCATCAGAAAAAGATCTATATGATATGATATTGGCTTAGGTGCTACAACATTGAACATAGTTATTGGGGGCATAGATATTTGACAAGACCCACTCTAGTTGAAGAATTTTGCATTTGAACAAGATATTAAGGGAATTTTAGTTGTCATAGAGGAGTGTGCCATCCAAATCATAAGACTTCCACATAGTATCAAGCCCCTTGAAGCACCATCAACATCCACAACCAAAAATTGAGTGAAGGTCTAGTTGTACTTGCATATTCTCTGAAAAGCTTCTAAACTCATCTTAGTTTCTTGAATAAGTAAAATATTTGGTCTAGTATACTTGATAAGGTTTTTGAGGATATTTTGTTTATGGGGACTGTTGATTCCCCTTATATTCCAAGATAGAATAATCATTTTTTATTTCTTTTGGACCCAATTTGCTCCAGAGTTCTCTTCCTTCCATTTTACACTTCTTTAGCAATAATTTTTTGTTTAGTTTCTCTAGTGGATTTTTTTCCAAGTTTAGAATCCTTACCAACACATGCCATCTTCTTGAAACCATTTCATTTTTTTGAGAAGAATCATGAGAGATTATGTTTTTTAACTTGGGGCCTAGGGTCCTAAGGGAGCCCATAACTTTTGTCCAAGAGTCTGCTACCTTGGGATTGGTGTTAATGCTTGTGAGAAAGGTATCCTCATCCTTCAGGGAGGTTGTGTTAGAAAGGCCATAGGCTTCACCTAAACTAGTATCAACTTGAGCAACATCAAGCTTGTGGTCAACCATAAGACCTGTCTCAGGGCTAGTAATACTTTTCATTGAAGGAACATTGTCAAGATTATCTTGCTCACCTTCCTATTGGGAGATAAATGAAAATAATTCTTCCCTTGGAGGACCTATGTAATGAGATACTACAATAGGGGGTAATAGAGTCTACCACCAATGTAGAAATCTTCATGGGTATTTTCTCTTGCTCTAGAAGAAGCTTAGAAGCAACCTAGTCACACACCTTGTTAGTCTTCTAAAGGTGGGTATCAACAAGTGAACTGCAAGGATCATCAAGTGAGGCTTTGTTCTTCTGCTTTTTTTTGAGTTGTTCTTCTTGGCAATACTAGATTTCAAGCATGCATTAATTAAATGACCAATGTGGGATCATATCTGATAGAGTAAGGTTGATTTTTCATAAACAATCTCTTGAAACAATTCACCAAGCTTGGAATCCAGAGCAATAGAGGTAGGAATACATTTGTGGGGTTCCACTCTCACATAGAACCTAGCAAAGATAAATCTGCTTCTACTCTTGGTAACATTATATAGGGATAGGAAATGGCCAAAGGAGTTGGAAATAACCAAAATTATTTCCTCATCCTAGTATTCAAGGGGGAGACCTAGAAGTCTAACCCAAGTAGGAATAGAAGTAGAAAGGGCATTAGAAGGATTAAAACTAGGATTCCATTTATAGAGGGCTAAGATTATCTTACTAAAAAACCAAGGGCCTTGAATAAGGATATTGTTGCAATCCTCAACAAGAACGAAAGAGAAGCAAACAAGACCCTTAGGGAGGGTTGAAACAGTAGCATTATCTTTGATAGCTTAACTATCTAACACCCATTTTGTCATGCCCTAAACTTTACTTAACCCAAACCATACACAATTACAATTTTTTTTAACTTGCTAATGCTACTAAGGTAATTTTATGTTTGATTTCACCTACAATTGTTGACATCAAGTCTAAAGTGTCATCACATCACTTAAAATATCTAAGGATAAGTCCTAGTTTGGATAAAAGAGAAATGTTATAGCACAATTTAATTACTTATCTATAAGAGTTTTGAAATGAAAAAACTACATTATATTAAACATTTTTAACACAAAATAATCATGCCTCGACGCAAAATGAAAGCAATTTCTCACTTCCACATTCAACATCAATAACATAAAAATTAACTCGATGCTATTTAAATCTTAAATGATAGGTTAATCTTACCTTGGAGATCAAGCTAATGGTTAACATTTATTGTTCTTGGTTAGATTCTAGGTAAGTTTTCTTGCTAATTCCTAGACTAGATTGAAGTTTTCCATCTTAAATCCATAGTATTTTTAACTCATAGACTAAAGGTTATCAAAACAAATTCTATTTGTTAAAAGCAAGTTTGATTCCAAAAATTCTCTAGAATTCTTATGCACTTGCTTAGTTGACATATTTGAATGAGCGGTATGATGTGTTTACCTGAAGTCGTTTTAAATCATAAGGTAAGCTTCCTCTAAAACAATAAATTTAATTATTGTATACGTACTAATTTGTCTTAAGTATTATTACTAAACATATCTCTGATGACTATGGTTATAACTATTTAATTTAAATGAAGATAATTTTAACTCAACATTTGGGAATTTACTAAAAAAAATTCTTCACAAAGATTTTAAATGTATGAACACTAATGTTTAAATATTTTCACCATTTGACATATTGTTAAATTTCCTAAAATGGATTTATCAACTTGATAAGTTTTATTTTAAAAAAAATCCATTAATATTATATCCTCCAATAATAAATAACTATTTATAAATCCTTTCATTTTATTATTTAGTTTCAAATTAGAAACTTTCTATTGATTGATAAATATAATAAGGAAACTTGTATTTGACTATGATTTTCAATTAGCTTTTTAATTAATTCTTATTACTAAATCTTCCATTGTCTTATTTTTACATGCAACTCATGCTTTTAATTATCCTTTAATTAATGAATACTTTATTCTATAGAAGATTAAATAGCACTTCCACTTGTATAGTTTTTATTTAAATTGATATTTCTTCAACATTTTGACTTGGATGAGGATTCAAACTACTTATTTATGAAATCCAATTAAAATTTAGTAATATAGAATGATTATAATGATAGCTTTAGTTTTTATATATTTTTTAAAACACTAAATTGTTTTATTAGATAATGCTAAATGTAATTACTAAATTCAAAAGATAATAACTTTTACTTTTCTTTGAGAATCACTTGAAATTTTATTTACACAAGTTTAATATACATGAACAGTAATAATTATTTTCATCCTAATGCATGATTGTTAAATTTTATTTGGATCTAAAATTTTGTCATCTTGAATAAGTTTAATCTAAATTTTCACTACTACAATGATAATGTACATATATTAATTTACTATAACTTACATTCTTTCATTTAATTATTCAATTACAATTAAAACATTCAATTGAATAGTTCATAAGTAAAATTTTCATCTATCATTATTTAAATTTTTTTACAATTTCTTCCTTACATATATTTTTTATTTAAAATCCTACTATTTAATTCTCTATTGATTATTTCCAAATGCAAATGCTATTGAGAAAGGGGCGAATGAGTGCAGGAGAGGGGCGATTTATGCCGGCTTAGTATTATTTTTTAAAAAAGCTTCCTCTACTCAGATTTTGTATTATTTTATTCCAGATTAGAGTTACTTGAAGCCAGTTTTAAATGGTCAAAATCTGCCTGTGAAAATTTCAGAATTATGAGTTTTAAATTGATTTATTGTTGATTTTTTTTTTCCTCTGCTTGTGGATTTTTCAGATTTAAGTTATTTTAATTAACTCTTCTATATCCTTGATTTTAATGTCTATGTTTTATATGTTTTTATACTTTTTATGTTCACTTCTATTTTGTGAACTCCAAATGAACATAAGTATCTAAGTTCTTTGTTAAGACATAAGGGTTCAAGAATTTCTAATGGTTTCCCACTACAAATGAAGATCCAAATCTTCCTTTCTAAAATCAATGCTTCAATCTTTTAACAATAATTTGTGTGAGAATTAATCTTTTCTATTTTCAATTTTGATTCTATAGATACTCAAATTTGTAAGACTTTACTTAAACTACTAACAATGCAAGATCATTTTTTTTTGTTATGTAATAATCACATAAAAGTAATAACTCTTTTAATATTCTTTTAAAAGATAAAAACACACAAATACTTTTTCTTGCACATTATGCAAATCTTTATTTTCTTTCCTTTAATGAAAACATAGTTGCATGCTTGAAAACAACATAATCAACATATTTTTTACAACTCTAACACTTTACAATGATATTCAATGTTTGATACACAATACACATCAGAGAGATCTTTCTTGAAAATTCAAAACCACATTTGTTTTTTTTTCAATTCAAAGACTTGAACAACTCCAAAACACATCTTCAATCTCTACAATATGCCAATGGGCTCTCCACCCATCCATAGGGTTGTGAGACAACCCACCCCCAAGCATGGGGACAACATTTAGCCACTTTGAGAACTCCACACAACATAACTCAACCACATCACATGCAAAACAAAACACATATGCACACATTGATTTATACTTCATACATTTACAAATTCCCAAAATACATCTCTAACACATGGAGATTCCAAAAAGGAATTCCACAAAGGGAGAGTAGGGGCTCAACTTGTTAGGGGAACACACACACACACACACACACACACACACACACACATATATATATATATATATATATCACATAAACACCATAGCCAAATCTCCACATCACAACTCCCCAAACCACCATGCACTATCAAGCACCCTTATCCCTTCAAAAGCAAACCAATGTGTATATAGATATGGGATACTCATATCCCTAAATAAGCATGGGTACTCATAGCTTGAAAATGGCCAATATGCACAAAAATATGGCATACTCATATCCCTGAATAAGATGGGTACTCATACCCTGCAAATAAAGATGCCCCTATTTTTGGTAGTTGTGCTCACTCAAACCCCTTGCACATGGAGGACCAAAATCTGCCTCTTCACAAGAGGGGTTCAACTCCCCTATAAAGCACATAGAGAAAAACAACACATGACACAAGAAAACACATATTCATAAATTTCCAACAAACCCTTAAAATCAAGCACACACAATGCTTGCATAAATCAATAAGGAAAAACACAATACCTCAAAAAGCTATATCCCACTAATGGTAGGATCCTTGGACGAGAATCCTTCTCCTCTAACCCTTCACCTTTCTCTCCCCCTCTTCCCAACAATCTCTCTCTCTCTCCTCAAGAACTCAAGACAAAACCAAAAATTCACAAGAAACAAAATGAGCAAGTCCCTCCTCTCCATGAAAGAGGGATTTTAAAGAGAAGGGAGGAGTAACTTCCTCTCACAACTAACACAACCACCCAACTGCCCTCCCATTTTCACCACTTTTGTAAGTGGGGCTTATAGGAGGGTCTAAACACTTTTTATAAGATTACAAATGACAAAAATAACCTTCTAACATATACACCCAAGTCCTAGGCTAATTTACAAACATAAAATACACTCTAGACCTCCTAAAAACACTTGGAAAATCACTTTTAAAATTTTACTAATTAAAAATTACACAAAACATAACCACATTACACATAACACTTGAAAATCACACATTTTTAACATGACCAATATTAGGGCCCCATGCCTAGGTCCAACATCACATAGTACAAGATAAAGTAGCTAAATTACCCCCATTAATTCCATTGGCATTAAAATCCCTATACGCTCTACAAAAGGTATCAATACAATATATATATATATATATATATATATATATATATATATATATATATATTGTCCAAAATAAATCCATCATAATTACATATTATAAATCAACTAATCGTAAGATAACATATACAATTCATCATTTATAAATACATTAATCACAAAGAGTATCACATGAACAACATAAAACATAACATCCATAATTATATCAATACCATCCATGGAAATAAAGTGCATCATCTAAGCAATCATCTCAACAAACCCTATAACTTAATACATCGGATATACATAATGTCACTACTAGCAACTAAACCACCATTAACCCATCATGACTGAATATCCCGTTCAACACACACTTGCATAACCAAACAAAAGAACACATCTAGTTATCACAGAGAGATCACGATAACCACTATATAGATAGATTTATTCAGTTAATCTTATCTAATAATAGTCAAGCATATGAGCATCATTGTTGTATAGGAGCGACAACCACTCATAAACTCAGGTATAGTATCCAAACATAGAGGCACATAAAAGATTGGACAAGAACCATCAAAGACACATAGACTCAATAGGATCACAGAAGGGCGGGGTCTCACACATTTGAAAAGTGCATGTGCACCCTTATTACCTAATGATGTGGAGCAGCTAATTCATGCAAACCTACCTAACGAACTGGATCATGCTCTATCAGGAAATCATTAGCAATAAGAGTTTATGTTTAATTGACAACTAGAGTCATATTTCTTGAGATGATGCGAGTATTGTATGTACGGGTGGAGAAATTCTAGGTGTTCCTATGAACTATTAGCATAGAAAAAAAAATTACTGTACTAAAAGTGAGCCTATTTAAGAAAACATACAAATTCTACATAAGAGACTGTTGCTATTGGTTTAATGCTATGGGTAAGTATTCTTTTTGTAGGTTAACAAATACTATTCAACTATAGCTACGAGTGATAAAATTTATCAATTAACAATATAATGTAGAAAGAGAATAAAATAATTACTAATTAATAGTAGATTACATCATCATACATCAAGTGGTCCCTTGCTTGGGTATCAACACTCTTCTTTAACTCATACGATAATTATCTATTCAATTCTTCATGCACAATTGATTCAATGATTTAGATAAAACTATTTTTTACTTGTTATTCAAAAGATAAAATATAGTAGTTAAAGGAAAAGATTATCATCCTTTCCATTTGTAGAGTTTTGAAATATATAGTAAACTTAACTCTTAAACAACTAAGATTCTAAATACTACTTAACTCATTCCTTCAAATTAGGAAGAGGATTATTGTAACAAAGACATGAAAGAAACATTCAAAATTAAAGTCCTAATCTAACTCTATTGTCAAAGATAAAGGATCAACTTTCACTAGAATGCACGGGAAAATGGCGCAGGTGTCGGTAATAAATAAAAGAGTTTGTGACCTTAGCAAAGTCTCGCATTAGCTGGTGAAAAGTCTTAAATTTCCAACAATATATGGTTGACTTGGCTTCAAGTGTCACTCCCTTCCCTATAGGTTCATGTCTCTTCAGCTATGAGCTACTAACTCTTGTGGTTGCATGTCATTGAATTCATTTGATTCCTTCCTCTTTGATACATAAAATATTAGTTTCTACATAAGACACGTATTCATCATAATCAACATAATTTATCATAACATCTCATCATATTTCAACAAAAATTTCACATATGCAAATATCTATTAGTGTATCAATAACTACTTTTAATTCTTTATAATTAATTGTAGTCTTTGAAAATATATAGAAATGTCATGAAAATATCACCATATTGAGGAAATAACCCTAATTAAAATAAAAAATTTATGGATCATTATGGGGCATCTCAATATTTGAACTTCTACCAAAAATCTTTCCCAAGATAACATTGTCCATCTTCGCAATGGCTTGTGCCATGGTCAAATCTTTGATTTTAAGGCACACTTCCTCCTCAAAATGCATAATATCAACCCCATCAATACAACACTTTACATGATGACTATTAAAGAGGTTTTTCCAAATACTAGAAGAGAAAGGGACAAAAAAATCACAGACTTGATTTTGAAGTAGAGGAGGATCCACTTAGCAACCTTTTGTGGAGATTCCTAGAATTAAACCCGCCTAGCAAGCATGCATCAATAGACACAAAGCTTGAAGAACCTTGACAACACTACACACTATGTAGAGCATTTCCCACTTGTCGCTCATGACTCCCATTTCAAATTTTTCTTTTAATTGACTAATATCATCAAACCTTATTTGACTAAGGTTGATGATATTAGTTAGATATTAATTGTTATATGTTACCATAAGATTATATCATCCAAATTGAATATAAATTGTTTGATATTTATATGGTAACTTAGTGATGATAAAGTAGGTTATTTATGTGTTATGAAAGTGTATAAAGGTAATAAAAGTTGATAATTATGGTTGTGGTAATATCAACTCAACAAGCTTACACATTTTGAATAGAAATTGGTAAGTGACATGTCACCTCTAATTTACTAACCAATAATTATTTTTGGGCGTGACATGTCACCTCTAATTTACTAACCAATAATTATTGTTCACTTAACTTATTAACCTCAACTACCAAATTTGTAATGCATAAAATCCATTTTGAATGAAATGGATGGATTTTTTTGGTGTGAACTATTGAACTTATAATTTCTTGAATGGGATATGTAGGTAGGGTCATTTTAAATGAACTCTCAAAGAATAGGTCTAGATCTATGGATATGTCATGATATAGAGAGCTTTCCCTATTTAGTGTAACAATGCAAGTTTATGGAATACAATTACTACCATTTCCATGGTGTGGTAATGTTACAAAGCTAGCACTTCTAAATTGGAATAAATTATTCAATTATAGAATCTCTTGGTGGCACAATTTGAAGTGTACAAACCAATAAGTTTCTTGGCTAATTAATATTATGTTTAAGGTGTAACGAAAATGAAAAAAAATAGTAACCAAGGGTGATTATTACAACATACCCCTTGAAGGAGATTCTTAAAAGTTGATCAAAGATTGAAGTTGAAGATAAAATTTAATGTATAAAAAGATATCCCTAGATACTTGAAGATAACATGATCTATTATATACCTTTGAAATTATTTTCTAAATATTTTCCTTCTCTATTTGAATAAAGATGATTCATCACTCATGTTGGGTCTCAATGTTTTCTTTGAGTTCCTTAAAATTGAAGAAGGTTTCATCATTTTGTTTGATGCAAGAGACCTCTAGACCTCTAGAAAAATCATGAATGAAAGTGATGTGATGTTTGGATCCACCCACATATGGATTCTTCATAAGTGTAGAAATGTTCATATAAATGAGCTCCAAAATCAATGATGATTGATAATATTTTTTTTTGAAATTCATGTCCATCATGTTTCCTAATAATTTAACCTTCACATATATTATTAGGAGGGACTATAGCTAGAAATATATATACTATTATTCTATTTTCCATGTGATGCATTGTGCCATAATTGATGTGATATAGGAACATTTAGACCCATGTAAAATCCCACACACCCAAAATATTGTTTGTTCAAAATTTAGTTTTAATTTTGTGTATTTCTAGTTTACTTAATTTTACTTGACATAATTATCCTAAATTTCGCTTGTTGATGGTTGTGTAGCAATTACCATAGGTAGCTCATTTTATTTAGTAGTTTCAAATAATTTACTAGGGTCTACTTGGATAATCAACAATGGTTAAAGAGTTATCCTTTTTTCTAAAATTAATGAATAGTTGATAGTTACAAAGGGATCTTTAATTCTTGATGTGGAAATTTAGCTATAAGATGAAAGTTACAAAAGGTAATAAATAGGAAATTAAAAATATTGTAGGTAGGTACAAAAAAATAACCAAGAGGAATCAATAGGGTTAGGCCAACGACCCAGAGGCTTTTTTATACTCTATTGGAGCTTTGGTTCATTTGATAGGGAGAACTTCCCCTATAACTTCCTAGAGTGGCAAACCGAGCTTGAACAAGCCTGCCACTAGGTCAACCCAGGTGGAGAGAATTGATCTTGGGACCTACATGTGATGAACCAAAAGCCCTTAACCAACTATGCCACCCATTCAAGCTAGGTAAAAAAAAAAGTTATTCCTTAATCACTATCCTAGTATAAAAAACATAGATGCCACAAGATTACATGGAAATTTTGAAGGAAGGATCACTTGTAGTAGTCAATAGTTGTATGTGCACCCTTATTACCTAACTATGTGGAGTAGCTAATTCATGCACATCTACCCAATGGACTAGATCATCCTCCATTGAGAAATCATTAGAATAGGAGTTTACATTTAGATGCCAACCAGGGATATGTTTTTTGAGATGATGCTAGTAATATATGTATGGCTAGAAAAATTCTAGGTGTTCCTATGAAGTGCTAGCATAGTAAGAAAGTTTACTATACTGAAAGGGAACCTATTTAAGAAAATATATATATTCTACATAATAGATTGTTGTTACAAGTAAGTATTTTTTATTAACAAATACTATTCAATTATAGTTATGGGTGATAGCATTTATCAATTAACAATGTAATGTAGATAGATAATAAGATAATTACTAATTTAACAAAAGAGTATAATCACACCTCAAGTGGGGCCTTGCTTGGGTCTCAACACTCTTCTTTTAACTCACAAGATAATTATTTATTCAATTCTTCATACAAAGTTGATTCAATGATTCAAATAAAAATATTTACTGTTGCTACTCAAAAGAGAAAATACAGTAGTTGAAGGAAATGATTATTGTCATTTCAATTTATAGAGTTTTGAAATATATGATAAAATTAAATCTAGATGACTAGGACTCTAAATACTTGTCCATGAATTCCTTTAAAGTGGGAAGAGGATTATTTTAATGAAGAGAAAATAAATATTGAGAAGTAAAGTCCTAATTTGATTCTATTATTAGAGATAAAGAATCTACTTGCATGGGAATGCACAAGCAAATGGTAGAGGTGTTGGAAATAGACAAAAGAGATCACAACCTTGTATAAAATTCCTACATTAGATGGGGGAAAGTATTAAATATATAATGGTCTACAGACTTGGCTTCAAGTGTTTGTCCCTTCACTATAGGTCCATGGTTCTTTGATTGTGAGCTACCAACTCTTATGGTTGCATGTTAGTGTTTCCATTTATTGCTTCCTCCTTGCTACATATCAAATTAGCTTCTACAAGAGGCACTTATTCATCATAATAAACATTATTTATCATCACATTTCAACAACAATCACATGATATGCAAGTATCTATCAACATATCAATAATTTATTCTAATGCTTTATAATTAATCATAGAGTCTTTGGAAATGTCTAAAAATGACATGAAAGTATCATCATAATTAAGGAAACAACCTTAATTAAAATAAAAATTCTACAACTCATCACCTCCAGCTTAATTATTTTTCTTCCCTCAAATAGGAGGTAGTCTCTAGTTGTGCATTAATGCTAGCTTTCAAAATTCCATTAGTGATGTACTTCATGTGCCCTACATGAAGTAAAATGCTTTTTGATGGTCTATCTGTATCCATATGGTCTTTTCTTGATCTTCATTGTAAGGCACTATACTTGACCAATGTGGTACTAGATACCATAACAATGAGGATTGAAATTGAAGGGGCAACCAAATAACACCATATATTGTGGCTAATTTTATGTATTTATGTTCCCTTTTTACCATTGCAAATAAATTATTCAATGAGTGGAGTTCTTCCCTTTTTAATTCTTTTGATAACTCTTCCACTTGAGAGTAATATGCCTTATCACTTCCCTTTTGTCATGCTAGCCTAGGTGAACAAACATTTCATAGTTTGATTTCTTAGGTCTGAGAATTTTAGTCCATAATAGGGGATGTGGCAACAACAACCATATCAATCCCTAAATTATAGTCCATAGTGGAAATCCTCTCAAAACCAATGGCCAACATAGTGGCATGGAAACCAACAGTGGAAGAACCCAAATTTAAGCCACCCACAACCACAGTAATCTTTGCAACAACTAACCACTATGCCAAACATAGCCATATCTTCCCCAGGACAACTAAGAGCACCATAATTTCTTTCTCAACCTACACCAAACCCTAACAATAAACCTGTTCATCAGGCTTATACTAATAAACCTATCCAATACCCAACCTATGTGGTTGAGGTTAGTGATGTTCACCTATGTTTTGGAAGAATTTTTTTCCATCATCTCCTCATATTACAAAACTTCCTGATGAGGAACCAATAGTTGAAACTACTAACCATCCAAATGAACAACCTGAACAAAACAAGTCGTAGACAAAAATCACAAATAAGGAACTACCATTCTTAGAGAGGCTAACCACTCAAAAATTTCACTTTGAACTTGAGCTTGACTTCTTGAGTCAATTGGAGAAGGTTTTTGTCAAAATTCCCTTGATCCAAGGTATCAAGTAAGTTCCCATCTACACAAAGGTTATGGGTCAACTATGCCTCAAAAAACTAGCAAGGAAACGAAAGGACCCATAGGCTGTCCATGCTATAGGAAAATTGGTTGATTTTATTTTGAAAAAATTAGTTGTCCTAATGCATGCAATCCTTGGTAGTCCTATTGTAGATGTGTAGATTAATGACACACTCATTAAGAATACTCAGATTGATCTAGGAGTAGCAATCAATGTGATGAAAAAGCTTCAACTCATGGATCTAAGACCTACACCCATAGTTTTATAATTGGTAGATAGGTCAACAGTAAAGCAAAAGGGTATCATTAAATATTTATTCATTACAGTGGACGCATGAGAATAACCATAAGACTTTATGGTCTTGCAACCAAAGGCCAATCTTGGAGGATACCCATTAATCCTAGGTAGACCATGGTTAGCCATAAAAAATGCATTTATTGTATGTAGATATGGAAAAATGATCATTTATAATGGGAATGTGACAAACAAGATGTTCTTCTATCCACCTACACAACCCCATGCAAAATTGGAACAACCTTTCTGGCCAAGTTTAGAGGATGATGACCAATATTCCTTGTAAACAATTATCACCTTATAATTAAGCCCAATGGTCAATATTCAAGATGAAGATGAAATTATTTCCAATATTATGTAAAACTCTTATGGAATGGACCCATAGCAACACTATTGTCTAGCACGTTTGAATTTCCCATTACATAATATTATGCTTACAACAACCTTTGAATCTACCTCACAGTTATTCCATACAATACTCCCACATAGTTGTAATCTTAATCAGTTAGAGTTGGATGTTTCTTCTATCATTACTTCTACTATACCAATGGAAATAACACTTGACGGAACACTTAATGTCAATAATTAATTAACAGTTTCCCAGCAGGCTAAATTGCTTAAGATGTTGCAAGCTCACACAACAACATTTTCCTAGGAATACCATGGAATGAAGGGAATATATCCTAATCTTTGTATGCACAAAATCTAAATCAATGAGAGATACAAACTATTTAGGTAGCCACATTAAAGGATGAACCAATCTATACAAGATATAGTGAAAATAGAGTTGCATAAAATGTTAGATGTAGGGTTCATATATCCAATATCAAATAATCAATGGGTTTCCCCATTAGTGATAGTACCTGAGAAAGGAGGAAAGTGGAGATAATGTGTGGATTAAAGATAATTAAATACAACCATGAGGAAGGATCATTTCCCTCTTTCTTTCATTGATCGAGTGTTAGATTCATTGGCAGGGAAGAACTACTCTTCTTTCTTAGATGGGTTCAGTGACTACAATCAAATAAAAATAGCTCCTAAAGATCAATAAAACCACCTTTATGTGTCCATAGGGTTTATATACCTACTCAATATTTCCATTTGGGTTGTGTACTTGCAACATTCCAAAGAATTGTTCTAAGCATATTTTAAAAACATCCCTGGCTCTATGGGAATATAAATGGATGACTTCACTGCTTATGGAAATTCTTATGAAGAAGCACTAGTAGAAAACTTGGAGAAGGTCCTTCAAAGGTGCCAAGATCATAATCTCTCTCTTATTCATGATGATAACTAAAGGATTTTTTTTCAAACACTTTGTATCAAGAATGGGGATAGATGGATCCTAATAAAATAAAAGTGATCTCCACTCCACCTACCCCCATAGCAAAAAGATGTGAGAATTTTTCTTGGCCACACAAGATACCATAGGATATTTATTAAGGATTCCAGTAAAATAGTAGCTCCCCTATTTTTCCTCCTATCTAAGGACATTGAGATTGAATGGACCACTACCTAACAAGAAGCTTTTGAAGCTCTTAAAACATCTCTTAGTAGAATACATATTTTGAGAGGACCTAACTAGATAGTTCCTTTCCACATACATATAGATTCTTTTGACTTTTCTAGAGGTGTTGTTTTAGGACAGAAGAAAGGTAATTTGGAGTATGTTATTTACTATGTAATTCAAAATCTTCAAGTTGTTGAGCTCAATTACATTGTTAAAAAGAAGTAAATTTTATCAATAGTCTATGCAATTAACAAATTCAGACACTATATCATTGATTATCTTATCTTTGTTCATATTGATCATACAACAATCTGATACTTGATGATGAAACTAATGGTTGGAGGATGCCTTGTTAGGTGGTTATTATTGTTGTAAGAGTTTGATATAACTATTTTGGATAAACTAGGTAAAGAAAACATCATAGCTGATTTTTTCTCCAGGATACACATCAAAATAGAAGAAGAAATTGTGGATTACTCTTTTCTAGATGAACACATGTTTTCCTTAACAATGCACACACCTTTGTATGCAAACATAGCTAACTAATTTGTTGCAGGTAGGACACCCCCACATATCTCACCAAGAGAAAGGCTTCATTTATTTGAATACAAATTTTCATATTCTTGGGAGGATGGCTATTTATTCTATACAAGACCTAATAATACAATGAGAAGGTTCATGAGGGAGGATAAAATTTATGATATTTTGAGGGCTTGTCATGATGAACCTTGTGGAGGGAACTTTGCAGCCAAGAGAATAATACTCAAGATTATAATCATTGGATACTATTGGCCAATGCTACATAAAGATGTAGTCAAGTATGCAAGAAGATGTGATCATTATCAGAGGATGGGTAGACCTAAAAAGAGTTGTGAGATTCCCTTACAACCATAATTGGTCATTACACCATTTGATAAATTGGGATTAAATTTCATTGGACTAATAGCTCCCACCTCCAATAATGAGTATATACTAGTCTATACTGACTATCTAACAAAATGGGTGGAGCTTAAATAATTGTAGTTTGCTAGAGATAGAAAGGTTGCAACATTCCTCTATGAAGAAATCTTCACAAGGTATGGAGTGCCTAGGAGGATAGTCGCAAATCAAATACCAAAATTTACTTCAGATTTGGTTGCCCATCTTTTCAAAGAATATGAGATTAGACACAAAAATTCAACTCCCTACCACATACAATCAAATGGGAAAGTTGAGGTTACAAATAGGGAAATTGAAGTCATGCTAACAAAGAAAGTCCATTTTCATCAAACGGATTGGGTAGAAAGGTTACAGGAAGTTGTCTAGGCATATATGACAACCTAGAAAACCACCACATGATTTATGCCATATGAATTAGTATATGAGAAAAATTTGTCCTTCCCATTAAATTTGAACATAAAACACTCAGAACATCGATGCAACTTAGGATAGATCTCTCTGAAGCAAAGAAAGATAGACCACATAATCTAAATGCATTGGATGAAATAAAGATGGAAGAAGTTCATCATAAAGAAATTATACAAAAATAGAGAATCAAATGGCATGATGAGTTTATCAAAACTAAAGACTTTCATGAAGGGGATTGGGCATTACTCTATGATTCAAGGTACAAGGACCACAAAGGTAAATTAAAAACATGGTGTCAAGGTCCTTATAAAATAAAACAAGTCTTTCAAAATGAAGCAGTACCTGCAAGACCACAAAGGTAAATTACAAAAATGGTGTAAGGAGATCTAGTAGAGTAGTGACCACTCCTCCAATTGCCCAAAAGTCCTCTAGGACTAAGCCTGAAACAGGAGAAAAGGGAAAAGTACCTGAAAGTGCTCTGATGAAGGAAGAGACCTCTCTGGTAAAACAACAAAAGAGGCCTGAAAAGGAAAAGATTTCTCTAGCAACACAACAAACTGAACCAATGGGAAGGAGAGTGAAAACCAAGGCAACAAGGGAGCATTACTTGGGCATTAATGTTGAAGAAGAAGAAGGAACACAATTGGTCTGGAAAAGAAAATTTGAAAGTTCAAAGAAAGTAAGAATAGATATTGTGGATACAAATGAAGAGGTTGAAGTAGAAAAATAAAATCAAGCCTTTGTGATCCACATGAGAGAGAATAAAGCAAAGTCAAGCAAGAAGAAGACATTAGCAAAGAAGAAAAATAAAAAGAAGATACCTTTGGTAAGGACTCGTAGTCTCATGAAATTGATGCATTATTTAATGGGATTCTGCAAAATGAAATGCTAAAAGAGACTACAACATTATATACTAAGGCTGATGAGGTGGACAAGGCTACCATTGTAGAAGCCATTGTAAAATAAATTGTTGTTTTTGAAGTTGATATGAGAAATATTGAAAAATAATTGCCTACAAAACTTTGGAATATTTTGATTGAGAGAAGACAAGAAGCTATAGAGGAAAAAGCCAAATTGAAAGCTTATGCTTTAGAGAAGATTAGTGCTCCTCTTTCTGAAGAGAATAAAGCCACATTGGCTACATTGTACAATAAGGAATTCAGAACAAAGAAAAGGGTGACAAAACTCATGAGCAAAGATCAAAATGATCTCGAGAGGCTCCGAAAAGAGTCTATAGAGAAGGTTGCAAATTTAGCTCAAAGGTTTGGAATGGCTCTGAAAAGCACAAAAGAAATGCATACTGAGATGCCTGATCCAGATGTGAATGTTAAAGAAGATGTACAACATGATGATGCTCAACATGAGCATGAAACAGAAGAAGGGAATGTGTAGGGAAATATTCTTCCGGATGTGGAGTAAATTGCAAAGGAAAATGTAGCAGTAGAGGAGAATGTTGAAGGAGAAGCAACTACCAAAGAAGACATTGCAAAGGAGGATACTTGTACACTGTTAGAGTAAAAGTTTTAACTTAATTATGTTAATGAAGTTACCTTTATTCCTCTCTTAAGATTTCACTTTAGTTTGTGTATTGTGACATTTAGTAATTATATTAATTATTAAATGTCTACCAATTAGGGTTACTTTTAGGTTTTGCATGATCTCCTTTTAAGGATTAATCTCTTTGTATTATTTCAATTCAATCAATGCAATCTCTCTTGCAGCTTGCAAAGCACCCTTGCTTTTTTGTCTCCATCTCTTCCTTTCTGTGACAGGTTATTTGCATGCAGGTGATCTTCAGGGTCTGTGAAGTTGGCTTTCTCAACTTCTACATGGTATTAAAGCTCCAGACCTGCTGCTTCTTGTTCGTGTTTTGAAGGTTTTTTGGAGCTTCAAGGGTTTGGAGCTTGTCTCTTTTGATCCAGGGCATACCTATTTGATTGGAGTCTTTTGAGTCCAAACGGACCTCGCCATTGAGTCCACAGCGGTCCAAAACCCCAAAAACGATTGTTCATTCGTCCATTTTGGACATAGTTGATCCAGTGGGAAACTAAAATTTCCTGTATGAACGTCTACACGTGGATTGAGGTATTAAAAAAATTCATCAATTTTTTTTTTTTAATGGAAGAATTTTTTCAAAAAAAATCATTGTAATTTTTTTTTGTTTTTTACAAAGCTTTAAATTTTTTTTAAAAGCTTTACAAAGTTTTTTTTGTTTTTTAAAAACAAAAGTCAAAAGGAGAGAGGTGCATACCCATAGTCTGTGTAGAGGCATACCTTCCCATGGCCACCTTTTTTATGATTTTTTTTAAATCAATGTTTTTTATATATTTTTTTAACAAAAAATATACATGTAAATTTTTTTATTTTTTTTTTTTTTAAAAAAATTTTTTTTGTAATAAGTCCAATTATGAAAAAGCGTTGACAGCCTTTTGGCCGTCAAATTTAGGCCCGGATTTTTGCTGTGACGATTGTATGGCCGTCAAATTTAATCCAACACTGGTTTTTTTCCCTTTGGAGTTGTTTTCTTCCAAAGGTCATAACTTGAGCATACAATATCATTTTCTGGCAAACAAGATATCATCGGAAATCTGATTCCATCAACTTTCCATTGGTGTGGATCTCATTGGTTCATTTTTCTTTTGGTGCATTCTATAGCCAGTTGAAGTCAGAGGAGCTATTTTCAGTCTCGAGCTCATAACTTTGACCAGTTTCTCCATTTTTTGTGATCTCAGCGGCGTTGGAACCATATTTCAAAGCTCTTCAATTCCATCCATGCATTTTTTCTAGATTTCACTCTAGGTATATTTTATTCAATTTTTTGTGTTTTCACACTTTGGTGAATTATCTGGACATATTAGCTCTTAGGAACTTCTCATTTGCATGGGATGCTTCGTTTTTGGTTATTCTTCATTTATTTCCAATCTTGTGTCTATTTATGACATTATGATAATCATTTGTAAGCAATCTTATATGTAAACGCACTGAGATAAAGTGCCACACTATTGTACATGTATTTTGGGGATTTTGCACATAAGGTTGTGCCATATTTTGTACTCGCACTGTATTATAAAGTACCATGGGGGTGTTGTGTAGTGCCTTTGTTTTTTCCATCACACCTTTGTCCGATGAGTGTCCCTCCACGACAATAGTGGATCCATATGATTCCAACCTCATGCATGTGTGTTTTGTTTTGCACACCACTTTTTTAGTTGCAGGTGCTTTCTTGTGCACTTTTAGATGTTGTTTCTTCTCCTTCATGCACTACAGGGTGTTACACATCATTTTAGTGGATCTGTCAAGCTCTCCCAGTCAGCATTATGGGGGGTATTATACTATTCGTGCTAATGCTTCCTAGGTTTTTCCTTGGAAGGAATCTTCCATTCTTAGTTGATCAATTTTTTTTAGACTATCGGTACTTGTGCCATTTGTATCTTCATTCCAGGTGTTTTCCTTTGTTTTCCATCTGATTCGAGTAGTGTCATTGGGGACACTCATGCAGATTGTTGTCTTCTTGATCTTGATCATCCTATCTTCAGAGGAGGTTCTTCAGCACCATAACAATCATCTTTTGACAGTTGTTTGCAGCTTCTTCTGCTTCAGTGATGTTCTTCATGTCTTTCCATCTATTTTTGGAGTAGAGTTTTTCCCATGAGGTTTTCTCTATTTCTCCACTTTACAAAGATTTGGTTGTATTCGGGTACCTCATCAGGCCTAGTTGTTGGGACCCATGTTTGCTTTCATGCATTGTAGTTACCTTTGCTTTCTTGCACATGTTTGTAGTTGCACTCTTGCTCATCTTAAGGGGGGGTGTTAGAGTAAAGGTTTTAACTTAATTATGTTAATTAAGTTACCTTTATTACTCTCTTAATATTTCACTTTAGTTTGCATATTGTGACATTTAATAATTATATTAATTATTAAATTTCTACCTATTAGGGTTAATTTTAGGTTTTGCATGATCTACTTTTAAGGATTGATCTCTTTGTATTATTTCAATTGAGTCAATGCAATCTCTCTTGCAGCTTGCAGAGCACCCTTTCTTTTTTTTCTCCATCTCTTCCTTTCTGTGACAGGTTATTTGCATGCAAGTGATCTTCAGGGTCTGTGAAGTTGGCTTTCTCAACTTCTACATACACCTCCTTCAATATTTGAAACACATGTTGAGAATGTTCAAGACAAACCTAAGACAATCACTTCTCTGGATAACAAAGAACAAGCTATTGGTGAAGTAGATACAAAGAAGAACGATGAGCAAAAGAGTGAAGATGAATCTAGTGATGTAGAAGGAAAGAAGGTAATGGAGACACCAGTTAACACTGGTGAAAAGGATAAGGAGTTAAAAGAGAAGGTTGCAGAGGATAGCTTCAAGACTACTAGTGAATCTTTCGGCACCTCCAGAGATTCTTTAAAGAATTTGCTAAGTATGCAATTGTAGTTCCAACCTGTAGTGTCCGCCCAACTATTACAACTACCTATGCAACAGGGGCATGTGGATATGGACAAGATTTCACCTCTTCACAAGGTTGAATTGGGAGATGTTTTCCATGCATCTTCCTAGAAGGAAATTATAGAAACACATTAGAAGTGTGAAGAAATGATAGATGAAGTAGTAAAGGCTTTGCATGAAGCCATACCCGATGTTTTCATTAACAATTCCCTCTCCAATATGGAAAATCCAAAAATTTTAATTGATTCTTTTAAGGAATATGCAAGTGGTTTGAAAGGAAAGTTAGAGAAAGAGTTAGACAAAAAGTTTGAAGAGAAAAATTTGCTAGATGTAATGGAGAAGTGTCCCAATGCACACAATAAATTTCTTGAAAATCTTAAGGGTGCGTAGTGTTGTGTGGCAGAAGCCAAATTTTTGTTTTAGTTTTGTATGAAATGGCTCGGATCAACTAAGAGCATAAAGGATATGATGGACTCAATTGAGTCCCAAATTGATAAAGCTTTTAGTGCCTTTGATCCGACACATGATTTGGATGGAAGCACAAGGGAAACAATTGAGAGTTTGCATGAGCAGTTCTCCCAACTGCAAGTGCAAAAAGAAAAGTCATTATGCAGTTTGGTAATCTCAGAGATCTGGTGAACTCTAAGTTCATGTCTATTTCCAGTGCCCTATTGAGTGTTGAAAGAGCTTCAAAGCTAAATTTGGTACCCAACACCACAGACGAAGGTGAAGAACTCTTCATGGAGTTGGAAACACAGAGAAAAATGCTAGGGATTTCCAAGAGGATTTGAGAAGAAGGGAAACAAGAATGGAAAACTCACCTTGAAAAGCTATAAGGGTCAGCCTCTTCTATTGGTTGATAGTACATTTCTTCCTTTTATGCATTCAATTTATTGTCTTAGACTTCTGTGTACATATGTAGATGGTATTAGGTGTTTTCTAGTTCAATTTTTTGTTGGATAGCACTCCTAGGGGGAGTTAGTTAAGTTTTCAGCTTGTATATATGTAAATATCAGTTAGGGGGAGATCCGGTAAATGAGAAGATTGTAGTATGTGCCCTTTGCCCTTGATGTCAAAGGGGGAGAATATTTTTGGAGATAGTTGAGGCATGTTGCCATCAATGACAAAGGGGGAGTTTGTTGGAAGGATAAGGATTTTTTCATTGATGTATTTGTTGGCAACATGAGCAATGAGGAAAAAGTATATTGTAGTTCAGTGTTGTCATTGATGCAACAATGTGATCTGCTATGAAGATCATTGTGCAGATCAATTTGTATAGATTGGGCATGTTTGAAGATCAATTTGTATAGATTGTGATCCAATGAAGACAGGTGAAAGAGAAATTGACTAAGTTTCAATACAGGTATTCTAGTGTAGAGGACATCCAATTTTTGGGTCCGCATTGGTCCACTGTATAAGTTCTTGCTCTATGCTTTTGATATAATTTTGTTGGTAATGCAAAAGACTCTACTTGCATTTTGTCGGTTCACAATGTTCCAAATTTTATAATCTAGTTAGATTGTTCATACTTAGTTGGAGGTTTGTCTAAAGTTCTATGGTCGATTGGGTTATGTAGGACACAAAACTAGGACTCATGGCAAAAAAAAAATTGGTTTCCTTTGTTTATACTCTTTGTGAAGGGTAGGGCCACTTCTAGATGGAAGGTCTGTGGGGGACTTTCAGTTTTTGGTTGGAAATAAAGAATTCGGGTGATGCTCTCCCTCTTGCAGATTACTTCCCTAAGACTTGTGAGATAGATGAAAAATTCCATATATGAAAGACATTATAACACATATGGTGTATTGTAAACATGTTTGCTTTAAATGCAATTCATATATGTAATGTGAAAGAAAATATTTTTGTAACTTTCCTTATTCAAATTGTTGCATTTAATTTTAAATGATTATAGTTTCCACTTATTTATTGTTCATGTTAAATTAATGTTATATGAAATTCAAAAAAAAATTAATATCAATTTTTAGCATGTGGTTATTTACTTTCTATTTAATTCATTAAGTAATTCTATTTTTGAAAGATGAATATGTTACAAGTTCAAATTGAAGTTTCCACATAGGATGTGTTGAAACATGGAGACTGCATCACGCCTAGCCTTGAGGAGTTTCCAAAAAGTGATTTTGAGTTTGCTGGAATTTTTAGAACAACAGTAAGTAATGCAAGTTCAGAACTTGTTTTGCATAAATAAATGGTAAGACAAGGGGCTAAACATGATTTCCACTTATTTGAAAAACCACTTTTTGGATTGGGAGCTGATTTGACATATGTTAATCTTTCTTTGAAATAGAATATGGAGACATCAATTCCTCCTAGACCCTTAGTTGGTAATGCTTTCATGGTTGTGTTTCAAGATGTAAAAGATGTTGCAATTCCCCATTGGAAGCAAGAGGATGAATTCATGATGGATGTAATTTTTCGAATGATGGGTACAAAGATCCTAGTGCCTTGAAGGTGCAATTTGTTGATACATCACCTAGATTGTAATGTACTCAACCTTCATAACTGGAAATTACTTAATGAATTAACAAGAAAGTAAATAACCACATGCTTAAAATCATAAGTAATTTTTTTTTACTTTCATATTTCATTCATTTTACATGGTCAATAATAAATTAGAAACTACAATCATTTGAATTTGAAATGCAACAATTACAATAAGGGAATTATGATAATATTTTCTTTCACAATATATATATATATAAGTTAAAGCAGTATGTTTACAACTACACTAGTAAGTGTTATAAAATCTTCTATATCTGGAATCCTACATCTATTTCACAAGTCTCAATGAATTCATCTGCAAGAGGGAGAACCTCACCCAGGTTTTGTACCTCCAACCACATACTGGCATTCCCCCACACACCTTCCATCTAGAAGTGGTCATATGCTTCACGAAGAGTATAGACAAAGGAAACCAACAAGTTCATGATGTTTGAGTCCCAATATCGTGTCCAACATCAGCCAATCAACCATACAACTTTAAACAATCCTCTAAGTATGACCAATTTGAATGGATTATGAATTTTGGAACACTATGAACCGACTAAATGCAAGCAGAGAGTTTTGCATTACTTTGGAAAAAGTTTTAAAATAAAAGACACTTCCATAGGAAATGTATCATGAGTTCACACACCTCTAGAACTCGACTTGGAAGCAATATTCAACCTACGCTTTAATACACAATTGACTTATTTTACTATTTATCTAATCTTTATAAAGAAATAAGATCAAACATGTTTTTCTTTCAATTTTTGGTAAATGACTAAGGTCGTTGAAATATACTCCTAACAAATAACATATGTAATGTTTACTTGCAATTCTCAGATCTTGGCTATTATCGCATGTTCATATATCCTTGCAATTAATTCAAGAGTGTAATATTATCCTATTTGTCAAAACATAAGATGTTTTAACTCTTTTACAAGTTATAGTACATTCAGATAATGACACCTTCCTACCACTGACTCATGATTATATGGATATCATTGAAGGGTCTTGACAACTCATAATAAAAACAAATAAGAGTTTTATTCTTTATCCAAAAACTTCATTATAAATATTTCTGAATTTTCTATGTTTTCTCTTTCATCTTCATTCAAGAAAATATTTTATAATGCTAATGAAGGTATAGCATGTTATCTATTTATTTTTGCAAGAATATGCATATATTTACATAATCTATCATACCAAGTTAAGTTCTGAGTAATAATCTTGTTACTTACAGCCAAAATAACCAAGTTAAGCTTTAAGCTTGTCATACATATTTACAAATGTATCCAACTGGGTTATACCTACTTACTTACAAATGTATATAAAAATCTCTCTCTATATATATATATAAGAATACTTCTAAACATTTCAAACTAATTGGTTAATAAAAATTATTGTACTTAATCATATTCTCTCAATTGTCTTACATAGAGGAAATGAGGAATTTTAAATAATTTCATTCTCAAGTAAATAAACTCAGACTGTTCTTTTTCCCATGTTCATGCACATGCTTCTATTCTTAACTTTCCTTAATTTTCTAAGTTATGAATGTATATCTTTATATTACCATGAAAATAAATAGTTTGCATGCCTAGAATATGTCTCTATTCCTCTACAAGTTTTAAACCTCTTTGCATGTAGCCTCAAAACTCTCATCGACCTTCCAAAATGGTTGTGCATTGCTCACAGCATGAAACACTCTACTCAGAATAGGAAACTATTGAATTATTTCCTTCTCCATGTGCATGTTGATCTTCTTATAATCGAAGACTTACCTCTCCTCTTCTCCATAATCTCTCCTAAGTGTAAACTTTGTTGTTAATAATAATGAACTATATTCAATAATAGCAATGAAAAACTATCTACACTTTTGTGTTGCTACTCTATATTGATCATGTTATCACGATATAAAACCGCCTCTTAAAACCTGCAACCTCTATTAACAATGCAACTTTCTCTTTTAAAATATACAACTCCACTATTCTCCCATGTCCTC
The DNA here is from genome assembly GCA_007258455.2 of Sequoia sempervirens. Classification (NCBI taxonomy): domain Eukaryota; kingdom Viridiplantae; phylum Streptophyta; class Pinopsida; order Cupressales; family Cupressaceae; genus Sequoia; species Sequoia sempervirens. Next base: position 414 of record VDFB02338667.1, on the reverse strand, counting down.
TCAATAAAGGCAGGTAGTCAATACTTATGATCTCCAAGAATAATGCCATCAAACATGGCATGAAGCCTTCCATATGAGGTTTATCCTTAGATTTTATTCCTTTTCAATAACATGCATTTAGGGAAAGTTAATAGCCAATACTATTTGTGCATGCCTTATCAATATTAATGATATTATATTATATATATTTATGTGTGTATATATAGTATATATATATATATATATATATATATATATATATATATATATATATATATATATATATATATATATATTTTGTATATTTTTATAAATATATATTTATTTATATTATTTTTTTAATACTTTTAAATAATAATCAAATAATTCTTTCCAAATAAAAGATAAACAAAATAATGATTAAGACTCAATAATATTGCCTCATGATCAATGTGA
>VDFB02338666.1:69751-80360 GCA_007258455.2 Sequoia sempervirens | reverse complement strand
CCCAAAATGTACCAAATGAGGAGTCTTCAAGGGCACCTTCAATCCATAAGGAGGTTTATTTCACAATTGGCAGATAGAGCACAACCTTTCAACAAAAATTTGCATAAAGGTGTTCAATGTGTCTGGAATGAGGATTTCCAAAAGAGCATGGATCAAATTAAAGAATACTTGGCAAATCCTCCCATTTTAATGCCTCCCATTCCAGAAAACCTCTCATTTTATATGTCTCAGCTACTGAATCTTCACTGGGGGCATTGTTGGCTCAATTAGATGAACAAGGGAAAGAAAGGGCCATATATTATATTAGTCGCACTCTTGTTTCTTATGAGGTTAATTATACTAGTATTGAAAAAGCTTTCCTTGCAGTAGTGTTTGCTTCTCAAAAATTGCGACACTATATGCTCACACACACCATACACCTCATATCAAAAATTGATCCTCTCAAATACTTGCTCGGTAAAGCTGCTCTCACGGGCAGACTTGCTAAATGGATGATGATTCTTTCTGAATTTGACATAGAGTATATTGAGCGCAAAGCAATCAAAAGCCAAGCTATTGCAGATCAACTGGCTAATTTTCCTATTCAAGATAATATGCCCATTCAAGTCAACTTTCCAGATGAGCATCTTATGTACATGACTGAAAGATCCTAGAAACTATTCTTTGATGGTTCATGCATGCAAAATGGTTCTGGAGCTGGTGTGTTGTTTGTTTCTCCTCATGGGTATACTATTCCTAAATTTTACAAGTTACTCTTTCCATGCACAAACAACATAGCTAAGTATGAGGCTTTGACAAATGGACTAAAATGGCTATAGAGTGGAATATCACAGAACTACATATCTATGGGGATTCTCAGCTGATCATCAACCAAGTCAATGAACAATACCAAACAAAAGATGACAAGTTGGTACCTTACAAAAAAATGGTTGATTCACACTTTATTTTTACTTTCACCTTCAAATCCCTGTACCGAACAAAGCAGTGATGCTATGGCCAATTCTTGCTTCACTTCTTCTTCAAATAGAGGAACATGAGTCCGTGATATGAATTCTGTGGAAGAGCTACGAGCATCCCATATTTGACTCCAATTCGAAGCCACACTGTACCCTTGTCAATCATGAATCCTCCCGCTATGGTGCTATTTACTCATATCTTCGTGATGGCATCATCCCCGATACATTTAACCGATCTGAAAGAAGGAACCTTATCCGCAACGCCTCTCGCCATTCCCTCATCTCTGGTGATTTGTATAGGAGGGGTCTAGATGGAACACTTCTCAGGTGCTTAGAAAAGGAGGAATCTGATCAAGCGCTAGTTGACATCCACGAGGGCATATGTGGAGGACATTCTAATGGTCTTTCCATGGCTAGAAGGTTGCTTAGAGCAGGGTACTATTGGCCTACGATGCAGATAGATGCAGGAGCATTTGCTAAGTCTTGTGAAAAATGTCAGAAACATGGACACTGGAGCACATGTTCCGTGTAGGGGAGCTAATTCCTTCTATATCTCATCGGGCCATTTCAAATGATGTGTCTTTGATCTTGTTGCTAAGCGTGATTCATCCCAACTCATCGTGGGCATAAGTTCATTATCACCGCTAACGACTACTTCACAAAATGGTAGAGGTTGGTTCCACTCTTTCTATTGCCTCGTGCAAGATGTTGTCTTTATTTATTTTAAACCATATCATCTCACGACATGGAGTGCCATTCCACATCATCATCGACAATGGAGGTCGGCTCAAAACAAGACCTTAAAGAACTCTGCCAAAGATTCAAGATAAAGCAACATTGGTCCTCCATTTACTTCCCACAAGGAAATGGTCAGGCAGAGGCTTCAAACAAAACCATTCTCAAGATTTTGCACAGAACAGTTCATAAGAATGGTAGAGACTAGCACCTACAGATAAATCCGGCCATGTGGGCCTATAGAACAAGTATTTGTACTCCAACTGGGGCTACTCCTTTTGCCCTCACATACGGCGCTGAAGCAGTGTTACCTTTAGAGGTTGAGATTCCATCACTTCGGGTCTCTCTCAAAGGTCTAGTTACAGATGAAGACTATCGCGCCATGAGATTGCAAGAATTAGAACTTCTTGATGAGAAGTGTAAAGCATCATTTGACTATATGAGGGTCTATCAAAAGAGGATGTCCAAAGCCTTCAACAAAAAGGTTCACCCTAGAGAATTCCAAGTAGGAGATCTTGTCCTGCGAGAGAATCCTAAGAACCAACAGAACCGAGAACAGAAGGGCAAATTCAAACCTAATTGGCTTGGGCCCTACATCATCACAGCAGCTTTTGGCACAAGTGCCTATCTACTATCTACTGAAGAGGGGGAGCAGCTCCCTGAGCCTATCAATGTTTTGCACCTAAAGAAGTTCTATCCTTGATGCCCATTCTGTCTGGGGGCATCCTTTGTATATAATTATGACCCTGAAAAAAGTTCCAAAAAAATTGATATATTGTCAAAAAATCCAAAAAAATTCAAATATGATGCTGAAAAAAATACAAAAAAAAATTAAAATAATAAAAAATACAAAAAAAAAAAATCTTCATGGTGAAAACCTGGAAACAGGCGCTACTTGAGGCCTTTGCATCCCTATTTCTTAGCATGCATCCTCGACACTTAGCCTTTCTCCATCATGCCTTGTCCTTATTGCCTTGGTTTGGAATTGGTCTTTGTCTTTGTCTAGGGGCATCACTGTTTTAGCTTTGGTCTCTTGGATATGCTTGTCTTTAGGACACCTCGCAAACAGTGTTTTTCAACACTAACCCAACTGTGTTTTTCAACACAACCCCTGACATCGTGTGTTTTTCAACACTTATCAGTTTGGTCTTATCTAGTTCGGTCATGTGATCTTACCTACTTGCAAGCATTCGATCCTTATCCTTGGAACTCAGTATTAGTTTACACACTTAAAAAATTTTAATTGCAACACTTAATGCTTGAGATATGCCATGATCTTTTCTTTGTGTGCTGACTGATATTGATTTTCGTTGAGTGTCCTTGTCTAATAAGTCTCTCCGTGATGCATAGCTAGAGGACTTGGGGCATGGGGCATGTTTTTATTTGCTTTCTGCTTGTGGGTGTTGTCTTGAACCTCTTCAATGTCTCTTGTTGTCTCCTTGATACACTTAAGAGATTTATGGCATCATCCTTGAATGTTTTTGCACAACCATTCTCATGGTAATCTTGGCATTTATGTCTTGATGCGAGCGTGGTTTTGCGACATTAAATTGGGTAAGCTAACATTGTAGTCATCTTGACCTTCATGTCTTTGATGCTCATGTTAGAATCTTTCCACATTCCAAGCTAATATAAATCACATTCATATCTTCATAGTTGCGTTTGTGACTAGTGATGATTGTGTGATTGTCCGATGTCCGGTAATAATGGCCCAATGATGAAAATAAGTTCTCTTACATTCTCTAATGAATGATGAACACACAAAAACCTATGTTACCCTATTGCAAGTACACCTTTGCATTTTCATGTAGCTTGCATTATTTAGACTTCATGTTAATTTGCACTTTTAGGCTGTATTATGGGTTTGAGAGGGTTTTCTTCATCTTTCTTGTGGATTTTTCATCAACTATGATCACGTTCTTCATTTCCTTATCTTCTTTCATGATCTCAATCAAAATTCCCTATCTTAAACAGTTGATTGATTTTGATGCATCCTCTTTATTGAGGTAGATTCTCTTCCTTCTTTCCATTTCTTTCCATTTCTTCCAAACTTCTATCTTCCATTCGATTTCACCCCACTTCTTTTCTTCTAATTCAACCTTAGGGCATAATTTTCTTCCTGATCTACCTGGGTTTTGTGATTTTTATATTTTTCATCTTACATCAAGAACCCTATCTTTTGTTTGATTTGATCAAATTTTTCAATTTATTATTTCTCCTCTATCTCATTTCGATTTTGATCACGAGGGGGCAGTACCTATCAAACTTCAATCCTTGATTCAGCTTTATCAATTTATCATTTGCTTCTCTTGGGGCAACCTTGCTTGAGATTCTTATCTCTCACTTTGGATGTGATCCCGAATCGACCTCATGTTCAAAGGCCTTCTATTTATGTTTGTCCAGATGTGATCCCAAGTCGACCTCACATCTGAGTTGTTTTGTGATCCCAAATCGATCTCACATTGCAACTTCATTCTTTGACTGCATGTGATCCCGAGTCGACCTCACATTAGTCAAAGAGGGGCAAATGTATGCAACCTAAAATGGTCACCTAGACTTTGGGCCCCATTTATTTAATTTGTCAACATCAACTTTTTGAATCAATGATTGTCACATTTTCAAATCAAATTTCTTAGTCAATTCATAGCTATTCCAAATGTTTCAATTTTCCCTAAGGTTTGAATGCTTCATTAATTTTATTTAATCAAAAGAAATAAATCCCTTTTAATAAATAAAATAATGTTATTTAATTGAAGTTAATATTACTTAAATAAAATGATGCTATTTAATTAAATCTATTTTTAATTAAATAATTTTATTTTATTTTATTAATATTCATTTCTAAATTACATAATCTTATTTTATTTTATTAAAAGAGATATTATCATCTTAAATTAAATAAAATAAATGAAATATCCTCTCAAGAATATCCTGTGATGAAAAAAAGGGAAACAAATCAGTTAAAAGGGAAATAAACTAAAAAAAGAATTCCAATCAAGATTTGTTTCTATTTTTCTATTTATCCCACATTGCTTCTGAATTTGCCTTCAATTCCACTTTTGCCTATAAAATGAGCCATCTCATTCTCATTTCAAGAATCACGAATTTTTACATCAGACTTATGCTACAAATTTGAATTTTATCATTTGAGATTACATTAGTTTGATTATATAAGCATCTTATTTTTAGAGCATATAGTTTAATATTACATTTTAGCTTAATCTTCATAGTAGATTAATTTGCAAAATAATTCATTTATGACATTGCATGTAGATTAAGTTTCATTTCAATAAATTAGTTTGGTTTATTACATTTTACAGCCATTTAGATTAGTTTTCATTGTTGCATTGCAAGAACAGGATTCATGGAGATTGGCATTCTTGCTTCTCCTCTTTGATTCTCTCGTTCCGAGATTGTATTTGTAGGGGTAACAGGGTTAATCTGAGGGCCACAATATCAATCCCTGCTCTTCTTGGATAGAGAGCTGTGAATCGATTTGCAAGGACTCATTATTGAGTATCCTTGCATGCAAGGATTCACAGAAGTATAACATATTTTCAGTTATACAATTACAACTTTGAAGTTGTATTGCTGGTATTGTGTGATGTTTCATTTCAGTCATTGAAATTAGAAGATGGCTTATTCTGCTAGTTTCAATCTCTCCCCTTAGATTGGATTCATCCTAACATTCAAAGCTATTTGATGGTTTGTTTGCTTAGTTTCAGTCTTCTCCTTGGCAAGTGGTTAGTAGAGCATTGGATACCATTACCATTCATGCCATGGAATAATTGGTTTGGTATTTAAGAATAACCCATCAAAGTATGCATGGTATATGATATCTGATTGTTCAAGTAACTAGGATATGGTTCATACCTTTTTTTCTTTAAAAGATTAGTAGTTTGTGAGATATTGGTTTAGTGTATGGTCTCTTTTGGTTTTTATTGCGTATGTTCTTTAATGATGTTTTGGATCACATTCACTGATCTATTTTCAAAAGAGGAGAGTACGATCTGAAATATCTATTGAAAAATATGTACAATTAAAACTAAAAATAATAAGAAACCTCATACTCTTTCCAGATGCTACGGGCAAGAAAAAAGACAATAACAATACCTTAACATTATCTCCCACTCAATCATTCTTGTCAATAGTTTCCCTTTTATCATGGTAACTCTATTTTTGAAGAAGTAGACGAACAAAGAGAGAAACTTGCTTTCAGGAAAAAGGGGGTGTCCCAATCGGCATTGGAAGACAAAGCCATGTCAAGAGGGCAATTATTAAAGAAAATGCTCAACCTCGAATAGGAGATAATGTTAGGTGTTGTTGTTGTCTCTTTTCTTTCCTGTTGCATCTAGAAAGCAAAATGATGTTTCTTTAACATCTTTTCTAAAGGTTTTTATACTAGAACGAACATCTTTAAAGGAAAGTCTACAATTCCTAGATTTTTTAGGTTGGTAGATGATACTAACACTGCAAAATATGAAAATTGTTATATATTGACAAGATCGAGTGAACTACACTCTTTTAGAAGCTCTAATGTAGGTTCATGGATTATTCATATGTGGAAGATGGTATGCTTTTGTTCTTTATGTATAGATCAAGCTTAGAATGAGTGTGATTCAAAGGAGTGGGTTGATGAATGGTGCTTAAAAATTTTAAGCCCACTTGAGACATATTGATTCTCAGTGGCACTACAAATCATACAGATGAAATCATCAGTTGAATTTGATCATGTATCAGATCTAGTTCAACCAGGTAATATATCTACTTGCATAGTTAAGAAATTCCTAATTTTATCTTTGTAATTTTTTTGTAATGTTGACTAAATTCATCTAATTGGATGCACATATCAATATAGAACATGCTTATGTACTTATTGTAAATAAATAAAATGAAGAGGGAACAAATTATTACTTGTGTCGTTGTGTTGAGGCCAAAAAGAAATTGGAGGCCCCTGTTATAGATGGAAAAACATTGAGTATCTTATAGGGTTAGTGGTTGTTATTGGAACATGGCTTAGAAGGTACCTAATTAAGAAGTTTGATGATTGGTTGTTTCAGAACTTTGAAACGTATCAAAAAAAAATTCATTACTCAATTTTTTTTGTAGAATTCAATGTTCATTTGATAAAATATGGGGGTAGACCATTGAACAAGAACTTGTGGAAGGTTCATGAGTCTAACCATGAGGCAATACTTGACACAATAAAGATTAGAGTAGACTTCTATGGTTCCTTGAATTGATTGTAAATGAAAAAAATAAAAAATTTCATGCTAATTTATAAATATGTACATTGGATTTGTAAATTCATGCTATTGACGACTTATGTTTGATTTATTAGGTGTTTTATCACTTTATTTTGGTCATTAAAACATGTATCATAAAACTAATCTTGATTAGAAAATACCATCTTTAGATGACCCCCTTTACCCTTGATCTTTCATTAAAAAATAGATATCCTTGTGCTAAAAAAAAATCCCCAATGAGGGGTGATTACTACTTGACATGATCACTTTCTCCAATTAAGATAGTTGCTCTCCCTAAATTTCCCCCTAAATTTGATAAAATGGACCTCCTTTTCCTCATCTCTTTATAGTAGATAATAAGTTCTCAATTAGAATTTTGGTTCAACAACTTTTAAAACCATGTCATTTTACCATTACATTAGTCATCCTCATTTTTAATTATATTTGTGAAACTTAATTGTATTTTTTGTTGCTTCTTTTTAAACTCCTAATTCACTTATCAAATCCTACTCACACCCTCATCACATCAATCATATCCACTTTTTCTTCAAAAAAAATTCCTTTGGTTTCCATTTTATTATCATCTCCCACTCCTAGCTCTTCTATCTCCTTTTGAAAACCCTCTAATGCTTAGTTAAGTTTTCTCCCCCAATTTATTTTAAAAACCACACTATTCTACCCTAAAAATTTATTTTCAATCTCATAACTCAACCCTCGGAATTTTATTTTTACCCCTTTATCCATTTTTTCACTTTGATGTCTTAATCTTTCTCCCCACCTAGCCTTTTTTGAGCCTTCACCATTGCAAGAGATTAATTGATTAATATTATGTGATGTTAATTGATCAATTTCAATGTTTCTTATTCAATGATTTGATGATCTTTAGTATCGTTGGGAATCTTCTATTAACCTTATAATGGAAAATTCAAAGAATACTGGGAAAAGTGACTATTCCCAAGTAAAAAGACCCAGGCAGTCATGTGGTCGTAGTTGTCATAAACGGGATCCAAGTGAAGAATGCTCTGATTGATTTAGGGGCAACAATCAATGTAATGACCAAAGACATCCTGTAGCAACTAAATATTGCAAGTATGAGATCTACTCCTACTGTACTACAGCTTGCTGATAGCTCTAATGTTAAGCCTAATGGGGTAGTGGAGGATCTTGTGGTAGTTCTAGACTCTTGGGTGTATCCAACAAACTTTATGATTTTTTCTTTAAGGCTACACTAGGCGGGTATGCCTTCATTCTTGGAAGGCCTTGGTTGGCAACTGCAGATGCATACATTGGATGTCATTCTGGTGACATGACCATTTCAGATGGGAGGAGCACTAAAAATTTTGTTCTCTATCCACCTACTTAGCCATCTCATGATGAAGATGATTCTATTTTGCCACAAGTTGGTGAAGAGGCCAAGGATGTTAACTCGATGGTGCAACTTATGATGCTGGGAAGAAGCTCTTTCATGCAGCTCCAAGATGAGGATGAATTTTTGACTAATCTCATTCAAAATCCTTATGAAGTGGAGGAAGCATCATCTTCTACTTCGGTCAGGACACTTTTGTCTATGCTTCCTACAGACATTTTTCCTGTAGCCACTCTTCCTGCAACAACTGTTCCTGCACACATTCTTCCTACAACAAGAGGTATGTTCCATACATTGTTGTCGTGTGAACTAAAAGTACCATGTATTAATGAAGCAGCCATGATAGAATTAACTACACAAATCCAAGTGTTTAAAAGAAAATACATGAATGTCAATAGTAAATTAAATGAAGAGCAACAACTATTATTGACAAACCTATTAAGGGCCCATCAACATGCATTTTCATGGGATTATCATGATATGAAAAGTCTGGATCCTAAAATTTGTACACACAGAATTTATATCAGAGATGATTGCACTCCAGTAAGATAGCCACAAAGAAGAATCAACCCTACACTAAGAGAGATTGTGAAAGGAGAATTGTAGAAATTGCTAGAAGCGAAGATTTATATACCCCATTTCAGATAGTCAGTGGGTGTCTCCATTAATGATTGTGCCCAAGAAAGGAGGGAAATGGAAAGTTTTCATTGATTATAGAGAGCTTAATGCTGCCACTAAGAAGGATCACTTTCCTTTACCCTTCATTGATCAAGTTTTGGACACACTTGTAGGAAAGAAATATTTCTCTTTTCTAGATGGATTCAACAGCTATAACCAGATCCAAATTGCACCAGAAGACCAGGAGAAGACCGCATTTACCTGTCCATTAGGGACCTATTCCTATTTGGTGCTGCCATTTGGCTTGTGCAATGCACCTGCAACTTTCCAGAGGGCAGTCATTAGCATCTTCTTAGACATTTTTCATGATTGCATGGAGATTTATATGGATGACTTCACCACTTATGGTGTTGATTTTAATCAAGCATTGGAGAATCTCAAGAGAGTTCTACAGATATGTGAGGACCAAAATTTGTCCTTGAATAGTGAAAAGTGTTTCATGATGATGCAAGAGGGTGTAGTTCTTGGCCACTACATCTCCCACAAAGGAATTCAAGTAGACCCTGCAAAAATTGAGGTAATCACAAATATGCCTACACCTACAAAATAGAAGGATGTTAGGAGTTTCTTGGGCCATGCAAGATATTATAGGCAATTCATCAAGGATTTTAGCAAGGTAGCAGCACCATTGTATACCCTTCTCACCAAAGATGTTGAATTTTAGCGGACTAAAGCTTGTGACAAAGAATTTTTTGACTTAAAGGAAGCCTTGACTCATTCTCCTGTACTCAAAGGACCAAATTTGGAGTTTCCCTTCCACATCCACACTGGTGCATTAGACTATGCCATAGGAGCAGTCTTAGGATAGAAAGAGGGAGCTGTTGAAAATGCTATTTACTTTATCAGCAAAAATTTGCAAGGAGCTAAATTCAATTATGCATTGATAGAGAAAGAGATGCTGGCAGTAATCTATGCACTAGACAAATTCCGACATTACATAACGGGCTACCAAATCTTTGTACACACTGATCATGTAACAATTAGGTATCTTATGAATAAACCTTTGATCACATGTAGATTGACAAGATGGTTATTGTTGATGCAGGAGTTTGATATAACCATTGTAGATAAGCCAAGGAAGGATAATGTTGTTGCAGATTTTCTTTCAAGGCTAACTACATCAGAAGATAATCAGCCCACCGATGACTCTTTTCTTGATGAGCATCTATTATCTCTCAGTGTACAAATACTCTGGTATGCTTGCATAGCCAATTACTTGGTTACAGGTAGAATTCCTTCTCACTTCTCTCCAAAAAAGAAAAGGGAACTCATTGAAAAATATTTTCCTTTCTCTTGGATTGTTGGATGTTTGTTTTATACTAGACCTGACCATGTTGTGAGAAGATGTGTGAGAGAAGATGAGACATATGACATTTTGCATGCATGTCACAATGAACCATGTGGAGGACACTTTGCAGCCAAGAGGACAATAATGAATATTTTTAACACAAGATATTACTGGCCAACACTCCATGAGGATGCAGGAAGGTATACTGAAGAATGTGATAGATGTCAAAGAATGGGCAAACCAACCAAATCTGATGAGATGCCACTTTTCTCTCAGATAGTAATCACTCCCTTCGACAAGTGGGGATTGGATTTTGTGGGACCAATTGACCCTCCATCAA
>VDFB02338666.1:0-69651 GCA_007258455.2 Sequoia sempervirens | reverse complement strand
AACACCCTCCACCTTTCTAGTTCGAAGGCGAAGGTTGTACCAAACAAAAACTAAATCAGTTAGGCACTGCTGAGTCAACCTGTTTCTCTTCTTTGTGTGAATGTTCTCAAATAAACTCCAATTACGTTCACACCCAGAAGCACTGCATGGCTGCGACAAGACACGTATGGCTAGCTTTTGAAGATTTGGTGTGCTAGCACGATAGTTCTCCCATCATAGATCTACAAACATGTTTAAGAAATAAGAATAAAGTAAAAAATCTATATGTAAGAATCAAGTTTCTAATTTCATTTTTTACCTAGTTGTTTTCCTCTCCTTTCAATTGCTTGTTGGGAGGAAAAGAGTCTCCCCTTTGCACCCTTGTAGACCTTGAATAGATAAAAGAAAAAGTAAATCAAATATAGAAAATTTATAGATAGTCAAGGCTCAACATTGCAAATTCATAAATAATATGTAACAAATCTCACCTCCAACTCATCAAGCACCTTATATCTCAGCTCACGATTAGGCACCATCCTATCAATGCATGTGACAAGACCTTCCATGACCTCCTCATCCGCCTTAAATGTGTCCGAGAAGTAGAACTTCGGATTCAAGAAGTAGGCAAAGACATGAATCGGTTGGTGGAGTTGGTTTCAACATCTCCGATCAATGATGCGCCAAATGATTTCATATTTCCTTTTGTTGCCGCCATAGTGATGTGATATGGCCTCTTTGGCCCAATCCATGGCCTCATAGATGAAACCCATTGGCATGCCCTCTCCATCCACCATACGAAGAACCCTCACCAAAGGTTCTATCACTTAAAAAAAAGAAAACAAATGTTAAATTATAACAAAATTAACCCCTCAAAAAATAAAAACGGCAAATAGATTATCATGTATAATATATATATATTTTTTTGTGTTTGTTACTTACCCCCATCAACTCCTCTCCATTTTTGATGAATGTCTCATCAAAAACTATGGCAACAATCCTCTCCCCTTCAGGTCTAGTGGAAAATGAGGACTCCTTCCAAGCATCGGACATAAACATTTGCTTGAGATGACCAATGGCACCAAGAATGCTTTGCAATGTGAGGAAGTGGCTAGCAAATCGTGTTACTTTAGGTCGCACAAGGGCCTTGCCATCTGTGAATTTCCTCATTAAAGAAAGCACCCAAGTATGGTTGTAGATAAATTTTGTAACGCTTTTTGCATCTTCAACCACACTTTTGACCCATGAAATCTTCCCAATGTCCTCTAGCAACAGGTCCAAGCAATGTGCAACACACAAAGACCATGCAATTGTGGGATACCTCTCCATAAGTAGTCTACCTGCAGCTACATATGTAGCTGCGTTGTCCATGATAATTTGGACAACATTATCAACTCCAACCTCCTGGACCACCACATCTAATAAATTGCATAAAGTCTCAGCATTTTTGACTTCATGGGAGACATCTATTGATCTTAGGAACACCAATCCACCATTAGAGGCCACTAAAAAGTTTAGGAGAGTTCTATTTTGTCCTTTTGTCCACCCATCAAATAAAATGTTGCAACCTTTTCTTCGCCAAATTTTTTTTTGCTCATCAACCACAAGCCGTGTATTCTTTACGACTTCCTCTAGCAATGGCCCACTCAAATCTTTAGCTAATGGGGTCTTAAACCCCTTTCCTGCAATTGTAAGGGCATTCACCAAACCTTCCCAATATGGGCTGCTTGCCACATTGAAAGGTAAATTATTGTAGAACCAAAAGTTTGCTGCTGCCATCCTAGCTTCATGATGCTTTTCCTTATTCCAACCGGTACCTTCAAGTGAAAGTTGTGCTCCTGGAACATTACGTGGAATAAAATAATTTGGTCTTGATAAAGGACCTTGGCTAGCCCTAGCAGTAGAAGAGGAACCCTCAGGACTCTCACCAAAAGATGAATGTGGACCACAGATGCTTGGACTTGGAGTACCATGGGGCATAGATTGTGTAGAAGGGGATCCACTCATCGCTGCTGCTAGTGCATCCTTTGTTTTTTGTCTTTCATCATTTTTTAGCTCATAATCAACAAGAAGGGCCTTCATCTCTCTAATAATCTCAGGAGTAGTCTTAGTGCATCCCTCCACATTTTGCGCAGGTATTCTTGCAAGGTGGTATTTTAATTTGTTTACTCCTCCTGTCATCCATTTCTGGCATTCGGTACATGTCACTTCACCTTTTTTATTTCTTAGTATTCCATACTTCCATGCAGGGTCTTTTCTCGTTCGCTTTAGGTTTGAAGACGACATTGCTATTTCAAGTTCAACATGAAAAAAAAAAAAAATCCGCAAGGGTTTGGTAAAAATCTAGCAAATAAATGTGATTCAAACATTTGCAAAAAAAAAAGAATGCAAAACCAAACTAGAAATAGTAGGAATTAGGCTATTAAGGGAAATAGAAAAAAATTTGGCAGCATTTCCCCTTATTTTTCTTGATTTTTCTGATTTTGAATTCAAGAAAACAAAAAAAAAGAATTGTTAAATCACTTACCATACTCTATTTTGATCTTCTTAACTCGTCCTTCTTTCAACAAAACTTCAATTTGCAGACTTGTATTTCACAAACTCGAGTGTTAAAATGAAAGAAAAAGTTAAAAAAAACATGGGTTTTTAACCCTTTTTCACTCCCAGCCGCACAGGAGAGTCCTGGGTCGAGACTCCCAAGTCCGACCTCAGGACTCGGCTGAGTCCTGAGGTTGGACTCAGGAGTCTTGACCCAAGATTCCCCTAGACTCGACTCTCGAGTCTGTGGCGAGTTGACTTGGCTCACCAATGGACCCCCGAGTTTGCCGAGTCCGCAGCGAGTCTTGGAGAGTCCGTGAACTATGGTTTGAACTATTAGACCATGAAACAACTTCTTTACAACTAATCCAGAAAACATTAACACTAATTTGGACTGAACATACAATAATGATATTGGGTTTCGGATGGGTACAACAAATCATAAGAAGTAGCCTATAAATTATTACAAATCTGGATCTCCTCCATAATGATCTACCTCAATGGGGAAAGTCTATGTTCTTATGCTTGTAAGCCAGTTAGTCTTTGCTTCCGTTATACATTATGCTACCTAATACAAATGTTAATATTTTAACAAAAACAATAGTTTAAAGTCTCTAAATAATTTCAAACGTATGACATCCTTAAATATGTGTTATGTAATTAATATACTTTTTTATAGCAAAGATGGGGCATTTTTGTTTCGATGCATAGGCATTTTTTCATTTGGTAAATTTCCTCATCTTTTGTCTTGCTCCTACAACTAATAGTGTGATTCAATGGCTATATAAATCATACCATAACTTCCTTGCTGACATTCCTTTAGAAATCTTGATAACATCATATCTTACCATCTACAAATTCTTCTTTATCATAATGAACCTAGCAACAAGGTTTTTGAATGAAATTTTTCCTAAAATGTGAATAGTGGAATTATTCCTTATATTTTTTTAAATTGTCCTTTTCTTTTTTGTTCATTATACTTGATTTATATATAGATGTTTTTTTCCCTTCAACAGAATGCTCAACTTCGTATACAGGAGCTTGAACAGAATAAAAATGGCTTTAACTCGCTGAGAATCAACAAGGTTTGATGATCTTCTCAAATCCATTGATAACTCATTATATTCTTCTTATGTAAAGCAAGACTGCTTGTGAAAATTTCTAAATGAGTACCAAGGCTCCTAATTTTGAAGCCTTGTACATAACACCAAGGATAATTGAGAGGGAAAAAGCAGCTGGGCAAAAAGGTTGTTACTCGGCATTTTTTAATAATCAATACCGATTCTTTAAAGGCAACACTGTTATTTTCAAGAGTCTTGACATGGTTCTTACCTCTAACAAAAATTAGTTGTATGTTGGTCATATGCATCAGTCAGAGAGTTGTATAATTCCCTCACAAGATTTTAGAAGCAGGGAGGGTGTTAGGATAAGTAGGGTATAAGCAAGCAATGTGTGTGGCTTGCTAGTAGCTGGAAGTAATTCTTCCTACCAATTTAAATTCCAATTGACTTCAGGTCAAGCACTTTGTTGTCAAAATAGTTTTACAATTTATATAATAATTTTTGTACCACCACCACCGTTTGATTGCAGATCACCAAGGCAGGGCAGTTTGTATGAATAAGGTACTGGTTTACTTAATGTGAATGACAATTTTTAGCAGTCTGATTCCATGAAAATTGTTGCTTTTCCATTATAGGCAATTGATTGATGGATGATATATCATTCAAACTTTTCATAGTACTTCTTTGTTAGTATTCTGTCTCCATCTAGACAATTTTACATTTTGATATAAGAAATAAACCAGATATTTTAATTATTCATTTGGTGTTTTCCACGAGAACAATTAAACATTAATTTGCAAAAGATGATTTTTTTTGCTATTTATAGATGAAATTTTCTCTAAACAGAGGGTTCCATGAACTTTCGAAAAAGCAATATTTTCCTTGTACATGAGGATTCAGGTCTTTGAGAAGAGAATATGCTTGTAAGCAAACATCTGGGTTTTTTGTAGCTGGAAGTTACTTCAAATCAAGCACTCGGTTGTCAAAACAGTTATACAATTTGTATAATACAAAATTTACCACCATCACAGTTTGATTGCATATCACCAAAGTAGGTCAGATTGTACAAGGTATTGGTTTACTTAGTGTGAATTGTATTTTTAAGCGGTCTGATTCCATCAACAACTGTTGCTTTCACATAACAGGCAATTGATTGGTGGACAATATGCAATTGGAACTGTTCATGGTACTCCTTTGTTATTATTCTGTCGTTGGCTACACAATTTTAGGTTTATGATGCTATGAAATAATAAATATACTAGAAATTTCTATTATTAATTTGTTGTTTGCCATGAGAATAGCTAAAAATTTGCTTGTCAAAAATGATGATCATTGCTATTTATGGAGGGAAAACAAGAATTGCTTTATAAAAGAGTTCCATTAACTTGTAAAACACCAGAATTTTCCTTGTGCATGGATTTTATACCTTATGGCCTAGTGTTTGGAAAGAAGTACGTAAATCTTGTTGTCTGGTGACCTAAATGACAATTACCTACCATTTGAAATAAATAATTGCACTTGAAAACCTCAAATTGTCCATTTGTTCCTCTTTTGGTTAGCAACTATCCACGTTTCTTTTTTTAGATGGAGAAATTGTTAATAAAAAGTAATGAAGCATTCACTAAGCCTCTGAAGGCATGCAGATCTATATTGATAACTGAACATATGAACCATTTTTATGCAGTCCTACTGTGAAGTGATGATTACAATGACTTATAATACCCTTTAGACCAGATTGGTTCTCTAGATATGCTTGATATCTTAATATAATGGGCACATTAGAAGGAAGTGTG
This sequence comes from Sequoia sempervirens, assembly GCA_007258455.2. Lineage (NCBI taxonomy): Eukaryota > Viridiplantae > Streptophyta > Pinopsida > Cupressales > Cupressaceae > Sequoia > Sequoia sempervirens. The sequence goes on along the minus strand of VDFB02338666.1, from coordinate 64,283 downwards.
CTTCATCTTCAGTCTATTTTAAATCAGTGTATCATTTATTTCTATTATGTTTTTAGTAGTATCCGAGTATCCATCAACTAGTATTGCTATGTAGCTTATGTGAATTCATTTTACTTTTGTATTGTTATTTAATTTTTTGTAATATCTCTGTAAATGTAGGATGTGTTTAAGATTAGGTTTGATGTTTTCGTAGTAATTTTGTTTTCATCTTTGTTCTATTCATTTGAACGAATTACTTCTAGAATAGTTTAATTTTGTTCCTTAATAATTTTGCCCCAAACTTTAAAACCATAGAATCACATGTCAAAAACAAGGCCTTTTATAAAATGTCAATGCCAGAGTCAAGAATCTTTGTAATGATTTCCAAACCATCATAGGACTATACATTGGCAATATTTTTCTTTTAAGTCAATCCCAAGAATTTCTAAGAGAACAATTAGTAAAGGTTGGTTATTGAAAAAATTGTAGGCCATGTTTTGAAAAATTTCAACTGGTTAATCAAGATTTTGATAGCTACCATCAAATTAGAATGTTGGACATTCAATAATTTGTCTATGCCTCAAGGTGTTTGAAAAAAGGATGATATTATCAATATACTATACTAATAGTGTACTTATGAATGCTAATGTTGAATTTTATTCTAAATAGTTTGAAATAATTTGTTGGTTGCTGATTTTTTAATTTATCTTGATTATGCTCAGCTCAATAGTTTAGGAAGCTTCAAAACGTGATTTTTAAAAGAAATAACTTCCAAAGTTGGGTTGATTTGCTTAATCTTGATGTTAAATTAAAATTATAAAGGGAAAAGACAATGATATAGGCACATCTAGTGGTGTAAGGGTAATCCTACATCACCCAAAAATATTTTCCTTTCTGTTAGCTTTTTGGTAGATGTTTTTGCATTTTTGGATACCCTTTTCGTCAAATAAGAATTCTCAACTTTCAATTTTTTTAGTTTTTGCTTTTTTTTTGGTCAAACTGTTATTTTTACTAGGTATGAATTTGAAGGCGTGAGGTAGAAATTTATGGGAAGCTTCAAGACAAAAAAACACTTTGGCGAAAGAATTAGGCCAAAATCATTCCTGGTTTGAAAGATATTCAAGTTTCAGTTTTCCAGAATTGTCTTGAAAACTCTTTCGAGCCAAGTTTGAGGCATTAAACGGTCCTATACGAGCTAAAAAATTGTCGAAATTGGCATAGACAATTCTAAGCATGTACTACACTACGAGACCTTTTCAACTCTTCAAACGATGCGTCAAATGGAGTCCCAGATCAAAAGTTATGGCTTTCAGAAGTTGGTCATTTTTTGGAAAATAGCTAATTTTCAAATTGGGACTCAATTTTTGAATTTCAAATTTCAAATTTTGGTGCCCAACTGCCTACATTCAAAATTCAAATTGTATTTTTGGCTCCAGCTGGAAAAGGCTATTTAGGACTCATTTTGAAATTCAGAAAAAAAGATTTGGGGAAGAGAGAATTGTATTGGAAAAAGGGAAATTTCGTTTTAGAAATAGTAAAAAGTTGCATGTATTGAAGCCTGTGAGAGTTTGATCCTCTGGAATGTAATTTTTCTGTAACAAGAACATATTGCCAATAAATATATAATAATTTTGTTTTTGCCTCTATTGTGTGCTTTTTTGAGTCTCGAGTTGTGGCTCTCATCAAGTGGTATCACAATGGGTTGTTCCTGAGCGTGTGGATAAATCGCCGATTGTGAGGTAGTTCGCACTAGGACTTGTGGTTGTGGGTTCGAGGTTAGGATGCCTCCAAGACTGATGCACGATATGCATGGTTGTGCGAGAAATGTTGGTGGGAGAAATGCTTTGGCAGATAAGGGTTTCAGAGCCCTCCAGAGACATATTGATGCATTGCAGGAAGAGTTGAGAAGAGGGTTTAACCTGAAAAGAAGGGAAGAGTGTGAGGATGGAGAAGAGATTGAAGATCCAACTGAGAATGAGATAGAAGAAACAAAAGATCGAAATCAAGATAGGCTATTAAGGGCTATTTCCAAGATAGGAAAGACACCCATAATCAAAGTTCTCAGTTATTTCAGAAATCTGAACCTGGACGAGTTAATCGATTGGATTAACGAGATGGAGAAATATTTCGAGTATGAAGAGATAGAGGATTCAGATTGGGTCAAGTTTGCAAAAACAAAATTGAAGACCACACCAATATTTGGTGGAAAGAGGTCCAACTGGAAAGAAATAGGAGAGGAAAGGGAAAGATCACCAGATGGGACCGTATAGTTGATAAACTGAAGAAGCAGTTCATTCCAATGGACTACGAGTTGGATTTGCTGAAGAAGTTGCAAGGGTTGAAGCAAGGAAGATAGTTTGTGAAGGAGTATACAAAAGATTTTTACAAAACGATTATCATAACAGGTCATGCAGAGGCCAACAAAGAGAAAGTAGCTCGTTACCTTAATGGGTTAAGGCCAAGTATTCAAGAGGAGCTAAGCTTGGTCAGAATGACCACCATTGAAGATGCGTACCAGTTTGCTTTGAATGTTGAAGAGAAGCTGAATAAGAGGTTTGAGGACAAGCAAAAAGGACGAGGAGGTCAAGGTAGAAGGGGTGGTGGAAGATCATTTGGGAATAAAAATGAGGATCAGAAGAAAATTGGAGATATGGGTACCAGTCGAAGTTAGAAGAATGATAATTTCTACCACTCTCGTGATCAAAACAATGGTGAACACAGGGGAAGAGGAAGAGGAAGACCTGGACAAGGATCTAGGAGGGGTGGTTTCAGAGGAACCTATTTCTAGTGTGGTGAAGAAGGGCATCGAGCCTATGAATGTCCACAACACTAAGGAAGGACATACAGAAGATCGAAAGGTCATGCAAGAGTTGCACATGTAGATGGGGAAGCTCAATCCGAGCATTATGATGATGCTGAAAGGGGAGAAACCCTAGTTGTTAAGAGAACCCTACTAAATGAGAAGGAACCAGACTAGAGGAAGAGTCTATTCCGCACAAGGTGCAAATGTGAGGATAAATGTTGTGACATCATTATTGACAGTGGAAGCACCGATAATTTGGTGTCAGAAGAGATGGTCACGAAGTTGAAGCTGAAGAGGGAAAAACATCCACATTTGTACCAGATTTCCTGGTTACAAAAGAACCACAAGGTTTTGGTCAATGAACAATGCTTGGTAAAATTCAAGATTGGCAGTTACTGTGATGAGGTATTGTGTGATATCATCCCCATGGATGCGTGTCATATGTTGTTGGGGAGGCCGTGGCAGTTTGATAGGAGTGTTGTACATGATGACCTATTCCCTGACGAAGGACAACACCATGCTAACACCTATTCCCTGACGAAGGACAACGTCTGCCATAAATTAAAACCCTTGAAGGAAGTGGAAGAAAATGTATGCAGTAGTGCTAGAATTTGAATGGAAGAATTTTTTTGGAAGGGATGAAACACGAACGCATGTGTTATGCTTTAATTCCTAGACTAGATAGAGAAGACAGTAAAGAGGAGCCAATAGAAGTTTCAGGTTTGTTGAATGAATTTCAGGACATTGTGTTTGATAATGTACTTGAAGGTTTACTGTCGGTAAGGAAGATCAGTTATCATATTGACCTAATCCCTGGAGCCAGTTTGTCGGATAAGACAGCTCATAGAATAACTCCTGCAGAGAATGAAGAGTTGAACAGACAAGTTCAAGAGTTGTTAAGAAAATGATTGATTCGAGAGAGCTTGAGTCCATGTGCAATACCTACAGTACCTAGCACCAAAGAAGGATGGGGAATGAAGGATGTGTATAGACTCTAGGGCCATAAACAAGATAACAATCAAGTACAAATTTCCCTTGTCGAGGATGGATGACCTTATGGATTGTTTGAGTGAAGCTCAGTACTTCACGAAGATAGATCTGAACAGTGGATATCATCAGATCTAGATTAGAGAGGGTGATGAATGAAAGACTGCCTTCAAAACCAAAGAAGGCTTGTACGAGCAGTTAGTCATGCCTTTTGGGCTAACCAATGCACCGAGCACATTCATGCGACTCATGAACAAGGTATTGAAAGAATTTCTAGGAAAAATTGTTATTGTGTATTTAGATGATATTTTGATTTTCAGTAAGACACTAGATGAACATTTAATGCATATTCGTAGTCTTTGAGAAGTTAAGAGGAGAAATTATTGATTAATTTGAAGAAGTGTAGTTTTGTGAAGAGGGAGTTAGTGTACTTGAGGTTTGTTGTCTCGACATAAGGTCTTAAAATGGACCCAGAGAAGGTGAAGGCTATTCTGGAATGGCCTACCCCAAGAACTATTATTGAGGTAAGATCTTTCCATGGTTTGGCCAGCTTTTACAAAAAGTTCATTAGAAACTTAAGTAGTATTTGTGCACCCCTGACTGAAACAATAAGAGGGGATAAAAAATAGTTCAAATGGAGCATACAAGTAGCGAAAAGTTTTGACATGTTGAAAAAGGTGATAGAGCAACCTGTTTTAGCCCTTCCAAATTTCAATAAGGTGTTTCAGGTGGATTGTGATGCTAGTGGTAATGCCATTGGTGTTGTTTTGAGCCAAGAAGGTAAGCCCATTGCATATTTCGGTGAAAAGTTAAATTATGCAAATAAAAGGTATTATGTGTATGATTATGAATTCTATGCAATAGTTTAGGCATTAAAGAAATGGAGGCATTATCTGTTGCTTGAAGAATTTGTTTTGTATACTGATCATCAAGCGTTACATTACCTGAATAGTCAGGGTAAATTGAATCAGAGACATTTGAAATGGGTAGAATTTTTGTAGAGTTATACTTTTGCTTTGAAGCATAGGAGTGGGAGGTCTAACAGAGTTACAAATGCCTTAAGTAGGAGGCAGACATTGTTGACATAAATGTAGATCGAGGTGGTTGGGTTTAGTGTACTCAAGACCTTGTATCCTGAAGATCCTAATTTTGCAGAAGCTTGGAAAGCCTGTAAGGACCCTGTTACATTAGACATGACAAAATGGTTGGATTTTCTAATCCAAGATGGCATGTTGTTTAGGGAAAGCCAATTGTGTATTCCGAGGAGTTCCATGAGATAAAACCTGATCAAGGAGAAGCACAGTGGAGGAATGGCAGGACACTTTGGTCGGGATAAGACTAATGCCATTATTAGTGAACATTATTATTGGCCTCAGTTATCATAGGATGTGAAGAGATTTGTGCAAAGTTGCAGAGTATGCCAGATGGCTAAAGGAGTGAGCCAAAACACAGGGTTGTATCAACCATTACTTGTACTAGAGAGGCCGTGGGAAGATATAAGTATGGACTTCGTTCTTGGTTTCCCAAGGACACAAAGAGTAAATGACTCAGTATTTGTGGTGGTTGATAGGTTTTCAAAGATGGTACATTTCATCCCATGTCGGAAGACCCATGATGTTGTCCACATTGTTGATTTGTTCTTTAGAGAGGTGGTAAGACTACATGGTCTACCAAAAAGTATAATTTCAGATTGTGACACCAAATTTGTTGGGTACTTTTGGAGGACCTTGTGGAAGAAATTGAGGATAGAGTTAAAGTTCAGCTCTACACACCATCCATAGATTGATGAGAAGACTGAGGTAGTGAATAGGAGTTTGGGTAACCTACTGAGATGGTTGGTAGAAGATAAACCCAAGGGATGGGACCTGATCTTACCCCAGACAAAATTTGCTTACAACAATTCTGTCAACAAGAGCACTAGTAGATCACCATTCCAAATTGTGTATGGAGGCAGTCCCAGGACCGCTCCAGAATTGAAAAGGATGGACCAAGAGTAGAAGGCAAGTGTCGAAGCCGAAGACTTTGTAAAGCACATCAAAAACCTACATGAAGAGGTAAGGGAACACATTAACAAGATGAATATGCAGTATAAGGCTAAGGTAGATCAGTAGAGGAGGTATAAGGAGTTCCAAATTGGTGACAAAGTTATGGTCCACTTGAGGAAAGAAAGGTTTCTAGTGGGAAACTACAACAAGTTGAAGATGCAGAAGTTCAATCCCTGTAGGATTTTGAAGAAATATGATTCAGGGAACGCATGAGGTAGATTTTTCAGATGGAATCAATATTTCTCGTATGTTCAACGCTGCAGATTTGACAGAGTATCATGAAGGTGGCACAAAGGATGGGCCAACAATGGAATTGTGTAGCATTCCTGCACCTAATTCAGAGAGGGAGGAGATTGAAGCAGTCCTGGATAGCCGTGTGGGAAGGAATACCAGACACAAGTAGTACGAAAAATATCTGGTGAAGTGGAGAGGAAGGCTTGTGGAAGATTCGTCCTAGTTGTCTAAGGTAAAGGTTGACCATTTGGGTTTTCCTCAACCATTTGAGACATGACGGGGTCACTTCTCAAATTACCTTGGGTGTCTAATGTATGAACATTTAGTGGTGTAAGGGTAATCTTGCATCACCCAAAAATATTTTCCTTTCTGTTAGCTTTTTGGTAGATGTTTTTGCATTTTTGGATACCCTTTTCGTCGAATAAGAATTCCCAATTTTCAAAATCGCTTTTTTGTTTTTTTTGGTCAAACTGCTATTTTTAGCGTGTATGAATTTGAAGGTGTGAGGAGGCAAAAATTTATGGGAAGCTTCAAGACAGAAAAACACACTTTGGCGAAAGAATCAGGCCAAGATCATTCCCGGTTTGAAAGATATTCAAATTTCAGTTTCCCAAAATTGCCTTGAAAACTCTTTCGAGCCAGGTTTGAGGCACTAAATAGTCTCGTATGAGCCCATAAATTATTGGAGCCGGTGGAGCGGGTTCTCAGCATGTACTACACTTCGATACCTTTCCAACGCTTCAAACAGAGTCCTGGATCAAAAGTTATGGCTTCCAGAGGTTGGTCAATTTTTAGAAAATTGCTAATTTTCAAATTGGAACTCAATTTTTGAATTTCAAATTTCAAATTTTGGCGCCCAATTGCCTACATTCAAAATTCAAATTGTATTTTTGGCTCCAAGCCAAAAAAAGGTTATTTAGGACTCAATTTGGAAATTTGGAAAAGAGATTTGGGGAAGAGAGAATTGTATTGGAAAAGGGGGAATTTCTTTTTAGAAACAGTAAAACGTTGCATGTATTGCAGCCTGTGAGGGTTTGATCCTTTGGAATGTAATTTATCTGTAATGAGAACATATTGCCAATAAATAAATAATAATTTTGTTTTTGCCTCTATTGTGTGCTTTTCTAAGTCTCGGGTTGTGGCTCTCATCAGACAACAATAAAAGTTTGTGATATCTACACATTGTAATCTTCTCATTTAGGGATATTGTATATTTCTAATTGATTTTAACTCCATAGAATGCTAATGATTAATCTCATTTCAAATTAAATCTATTGCAACAAATAATATACTTAACACCATATGCAAAAATGAATGATAAGCCCTTGCAAAATGATCAATCATCTCAATAGTTCATATTAATTGTTTAATCCTCTTAATACAATGAAGAATTATACTTACAAACAATTCAATTTCTAGAACTTTAAAAAACAATAGCAACAATATTATTATTAGAGACATAGCAATCTATAACAATTAAAGTTACAATTCCTAGGTGCTAAGAGTTGCCTAAATTTTTAGACAAATAGGTGTTGTATTAGTTGTTCAATTAACAAATCAGTGAAGGCCAAATAGAATCCTTATGTGAGATTGGTTTAGGGGTTTTTGTACTCCAATCTCAAATGATAGACAAACAAGATGTCCAATCTATTCAAGTGAATTTAATGGATAAAACAAACATGTCTTATCTCAAAACCTATCATGATTAAATATGTAAATTTTAAATTCTTTTCCTTTCCTTCTAAAATACACCTACACATAATCCTTGATTGATACCATTTTAAAAATGATTAGCTTATCACATAACATTCATAGCTCGTCCTCCCTCCTTGAGATTGCTCGTCCTCGAGCAATTCAAATTTGGATGTTTTAGGATGTCAGTTCTATCCCATGTAACATCTTTAGTCAAAAGATTTTTCCTCTTCACCAAATATTTGTTAATGGTTTTATTTCTCAACTTTATTTCTCGAGTATCCATAATAGCTTTTGGTATCAAAATGAGTCTTCCTTCATCATTAAAAGGTTGCAAGCCTTTAATTCAAATATGGATATTTTAGGATGTCAGTTCCATCCCATGTAGCATCTTTAGTCAAAATATTTTTCCACTTCACCAAATATTTGCTAATGGTTTTATTCCTCAACTTTTTTTTCTCGAGTATCCATAATAACTTTTGCTATCAAAATGAGTCTTCATCATTAAAAGGTTGCAAGCCTTTAATTCAAATTTGGATGTTTTAGGATGTCAGTTCCATCCCATGTAGCATCATTAGTCAAAAGATTTTTCCACTTCACCAAATATTTGCTAATGGTTTTATTCCTCACCTTTCTTTCTTGAGTATCCATAATAGTTTTTGGTATCAAAACGAGCCTTCCTTCATCATTAAAGGGTTGCAAGCCTTTGACTAGTACATGTTGCTCCAATGCCTTTTTAAGACGAGAAACATGGAAGATGATATGGATTATGCTATTCTCAGGTAGCTTTAGTTCATAGGCTACTTCTCCCACCTTTTCCATAATCTCTTAGGGACAATAGAATTGGTGTTTAATTTTTTTTGCTCCTTCAATGAAGACTACATATAGGGTAGTAGTCTTATGTAAACCATGTCTCCAACTTTATAAACTATTTTGTTATGCTAGTAGTTTGCATAGAGATTTTGTTGATTTTGAGTGTGTTGGTGATGGTCTTCAAGGGATTTCAATACCTCTTAACTCTTTTTGATCGTATCTATAGACACCTAAATTTGGCTAACATATTTCTACCAAAACATCATCATTTTCCATCATTAGGTATCATCAACCCATCTTCTACATTTAATTAATTATTTAATAAAATTATCTATTTCATCACTTTCCTCTTTATTGATTAAATAATTAACATTATTTAATTGATTTACTAATTATTCTTCTTTCCTAAAGTTTAATTAAATAATTCATTATTATTTAGTTAATTCATTTCCTATTTTCCACTTCTTTAATTAAATAAAATAGTTTATACAATCATCTCTCAACGCGATCTTCTAAAATAAATAAAATCAATTATTTATTTCCCCTTTGCACGTGTAATTAATAATTAATTAATTACCCACACATTTCTACCTTACCAGTTGATTAGGACTTACTTTTAATCCACTCCTCAATCAATCTAGTCAACTTCCACTCACTCCGAGTTCACCCCTCAATCAATTTTGTTCACTAATCGTCAGTTACACTTCACTCTTCAAACAATTCTCTTAACTGGCCCATACAATCAGTTAGCTGCAATCAAGAGGCTAGTTAACTCTTCATCAATTCCTCTCATCAATTTTCAGCCATTGATCTCCTCAGTCTCTCATCAGATCTCAACAGTTGATCAATATTAAGAAATATATAAATCAAACCTATCATTCATCAACTCTCTCATCATTGAAAAGAAATTATACTCGTATTATTAGTGCTTTTATGCTATTGTACTACCAAAAAATATGAGTAAATACTATTTCACTTTTCTCTAAACTGCAAAGAGAACAATGAAACTCAATAGAGGGGTCACAGGTTTACAGTATATGCTTTTTGCAATTTACTTTGTGTCATTGGTGTGATCTTTTATTGATTTTTTTTTGAATTGTAGTTCATTGCTTATCCTTCGATTTCATTATCATTTTCTAGGTCATACAATATCTATTGCTTTGAGCACCCTATCTTTTGTGATTGCAATATCTACAAAGGTTAGATCATTATATCCATACAAAGCCATGAAAGGTGACATATCTATAAAAAAATGGTAAGAGGTGTTATAACATGGTAATAGCATTATATCAGGGGATGGTGGTTCTATGGAGGAGTCTAATGCTGAGGACGATGATGTTGTTTTGGGGGGTTTTGTGCATCTTCTAGAGGCGGATCTTGCTGTGGGATTTTCTGTTTGATTATGGAGGGTTTCTCTGCGCTTGGAGCTCCTTTCTTCTAGCCTTTATGATGCGGTTTCATTCGCTGGGTTTGGGGATAGAAGGCTATTTCTCTTTTGTGGGGATTTGGAGGGCGCTACTTTGTTGGATGCACCTTTGCTGGAGGTGTGTCTCTTTTCCTGCTGGCGGGCTAGTTCTTTCATTGAAGCCTTTGGGGTGATGGCTAAGGCTCCTTTGCGTCGGTTGTGTTTGTGGATGCTTGTTGGTGGCGTTGAGCTCTTATCCTGGTGGCTTGTTTGTGCCTCCTCCTTTAGGTTGTGGGTTTCTTTAGACGAGCTAAGGTTCTCTTTTCTTTTTGTGGTGCTCATTTCTGGTGCTCTTTCATTGGATGAAAGAGTTTTTTGGTTTAATGTTGTGGCTTCCCCCTCTACTGGGAAGGGTTTTTTTGTGAGGTTTGGCCTTTTTTGGCTGCAGTTATGTTACTGCTTTTTGTTTCTCTTCTGTGCCTTCTTGGTCTCTTTTGAAGGATTTTTTTGGTGGGATAGGTTGATGTTGCAGTCTAGGTTTTTCTCTTTGTTGTCTTGGTTTGACAGGGTTGTTGCTTTGACCCCCTCTGGTCTTTGAAGATTTTATGGTTAAGGGGGGTATTTTTGTTTTACTGGCTGTTGATGCCAGTGTTTCTCTTTGGGGTAGTGTTTACCCTCATTTTGAAGGCTTGGGAGTGTGTGCTCTCTTTGTGGTGGCTGTTTTGCTCTCTAAGCCTGTTATGTTGTCTTCATCTGTCCTGATGCCTAAGGATGCCACGAGTGTTGGTCCTACTGGAGTTATTCCTTTCGACTGGATTCTACAGTTGGTTTCTTCTTTAGAGGTGAAGTTAGCTCTTGTTGAGGTTGAGCTTGCTCCTATTGAGGTGGAGTTGTATGCTATTGGTCTAGTGGAGAGTCCTGTTCTCTTTTGCATGTTCCTGTTGAGGTGGTGTTGGCTTCTTTTGAGGTGGAGCTGGTATGTGCAGGAGTTGGGGTGCTATGGTGGTTCGAGCTCTCACGTCTTCCTCCCTTATAGAGGTGAGCTCTATCCTATGGAGGTGGATTGTGGGATGGTCTTTCAGTTTGGATGGAGCTGCAAGATTGTTGTTGTTTTTCAGTTAGCTGTGATGGTGGGTTTAAGGTCCCTGAAAAAACTTGATTTGGGTTTAAGGTCCCCGCCAAAACCTGATTGTAAAGGGTTGATGGTCCCTTCAAAACCTATTATGGGGTCAAGGTCCCTGAAAAGCCTGGTTAAGGGTTTAAGGTCCCTTCAAAAACCTTCGGGTGTTAGGGCCCAACTTTAGCTGATTTGTGGGTTCAAGGTCCCTGTAAAACCTTTGTGTAGCAGGAGTTTTCTAGTTTTATTCTTAGTGTTGCAACTGATGGGCTGCTAATGGTATTAGGTTTATCTTTGGGGCAGCATGTTTCGCCTGGTTTGGGTTTCTAGTCCTATCAAAATTGGTCCATAAGGCGTTTCAGGTCCCCCCAAAACCTATTTTTCCTCATCAAAAACAATGATTTCTCACATGTAACTACTTGAATCAAGTTGTTTGTGGTTAGACATGTAATTTTTAGGTACCCTTCAATCTATTTACTGACAATTTTAGTTTGCTCATCTGTTTAGGGGTGATGACTTGTGGTAGGGGTGAGCTTTGTTCTTGCTAAAAGTGACACAAAAACTTGTTTCCCTTGTCACTAATAATGTTCTTAGGTAATCCATGTAATATGAAAACCTCCTTGAAAAATAAATCACCAATTTGGGAAGCCTTGAAATAAGAGGAAATGACATAAAAATGTGCATACTTGGTGAGTTTTTCCACCACAACAAAAATGTAGCCTTTGTCGTTTATCTTTGGGTAACCTAGTGATAAAGTCCATAAATACTTTCCTAGTTTTGTATAGGAATGGGTAATGGCTGAAGTGAGCTTGCAAGATATACTTGTTCCACCTTGTTTTTCTAGCAAGATGAGCATTCCTTAGTGTGCTTGAGTACATCCCTTTTCATTCCTTTCTAAGAGAGTCTCTCTAATTTGTTTGTTTTAAAATAACCCAAATGCCTAGCCAATGGAGTATGATGCACACCCCTTAATATTTTTTCCTTCATCTTTGATCCCAAGATCAAATATATCCTCCATGCAAAATTTGGTCTCCCACACTTTGAACTTATCATCTTGTACTCCATCCAACAATTTAATAGTAAGACCATTCTTGGCATATTCATTTACGATGGTGGTGACCTAATCAGTAAAGGTATTAGAAATGGAATATAAAGTGGGTCTCCAAGATAATACATCAACAACCATATTATGCCTACCCTTCACATATTCAATATCAAAATCACATGTCTGCAACTTGCTTACCCACTTATGTTGTCTATTCATGCATTTCTAATTGAAAAAGTACTTACAACCGTGTGATCAATCATAACCACAAATTGTCTTGCATCAAGTATTGTCTAAATTTCGCTAAGGCATCCATGATTGCTAGCATTTCCTTATAATAAATATAAAATTTATTTTCTTTCCAATTAATTTTTTATTTTAAAAAATAATGGGATATTGTTGCATCAAAACAATTCCAATATCTTCACCATAAGCATCACATTCCAACACAAAAGGAAGTGAAAAATTTGGGGCAACAAGCACTAGAAATGAACACATTATGCTTTTCAATTTGTTAAAAGTATGATCAATAACCTTTGTCCACTTAAATGTTCCCTTCTTAGTTAGATTTATAAGTGGTATTGTGAGTTGAGAGAATCTGTTTACAAACCTTTGGTAGTAGTTACATAATCTAGACAATCCTCTTTAACTATGACACATTCTTAGGGGGTGACCGATCCCTAATAGCTTGAGTCATTTGTTGGTCCACTTGGACTCCTTTGTTGATTATATGACTCATATACAAAATCTCCTTAAGCTCAATTTTTCTCTTTAATTGTTTAACAAAGAATGAGTGCTACTCCAATATGTCAAAAAATCTGTTCACATGCTTCAAGTGCATTTCCCATTTTATTGTATATCAAGATATCATCAATCAAAACTAAGACAAACATTCCTCATTGCTTTCTAAATACCTTATTCATGCATCTTTGAAAGGTGTCAGGAGTATTAGTCAAGGCAACAGACATGACTAAGAATTCAATGTGTCTTCAGTCACACCTGAAAACAATCTTATGAACATCTTCATTCCAGATATGAATTTGATGGTACCGTGAACATAAACCAATCTCCAAGAAGCATGTAGCTCCATGTAGCTTGTCTAATAATTCATCAATCTTAGGAATGGTATATTTGTTCTTTATTTTATTATTTAATTTCTAGTAGTTAATGCACATCTTCATGACATCGTCCTTTTTCTTCACAAACACTACTAAAGAGGCAAATGTGTTAGAGCTTGGCCTTATGTGGCTCATATCCAAAAGTTTGTTTATTTCCTTCTTGATTTTTTTCTTATAGATCCTAGGGTGACGATAAGGAGTGGTTACCACTAGCTTTGTACCATTTTTCAAGTTCAATGATATGCTCAAACCCTCAATCACATGGTAGTCCTAGGGGCATCTCTTGAAAAACTTTTCCAAGCTTGTCCAACCTAGCATGCACATCAATATGGTAAGCATCCTTCTTGTTCATGGATGATTGTTTTGGTGTGATCAATAACTGGTTGCTTAAGCTACTTTTCCTCTCCTTAAAGCATAGCTTTAGTAGTAATTACTTGGGGTGCACCATTTTTGATTCCCTTGAGAACTACTTCCTTTCCTTCACTTTTGAATTTCAATTCCATTCATTAGTAGTTATATGAAAATTATCTCAAAGATTCTAGCCATTGTACTCTAAGAACCATATTGATATCTCCCTATCTAACCACATAAATATTCACATATTGAATGTATCAGATTCTTCATTTACCTTCTCAATCCTGAATTTATTTTGTTTCCTCATTTGACCCAACTTCAATATATTGCACCTAAACTTTTTCAAGGCACCCATGTCCTCATTCCTAGGGTTCTTTGCAATGGAAACATAGTTGCTTTCTCCTCAATTATGTTTTGTTATCTTTATTTCTTTTAATGGTGGTCAATTTTTTTTGTGTGCTTGATTCTCTCATTTGGAACTTCTTCTGGTATATAGGAGAAACATCCATATAGGATTTACTCCAAGGTAAGTAAGACTCCAAAGAGAAGTCCCTTTTGATGCCCTCTTAAAAATTGGAAGGCCCTAATGCCTCAATAAATCCCATCAATGGCTTTTCCAATCCTTTTATGATCAAAATGGTGATTCTTTTCTTAGCTACATTAGTAACTTTGACAACTATCCTCTAAAATTCATCTATGCAGTGTTGCATTGATCTATAGTGTTTTAGTTATGCCAAATTATTGAAAGTGAATTTTTAGATCAACCCTGTCAAATATTTCAATCAACCTTTGGTTGAGCTCTTTAAAAGTAGTGATGAGACTATGTCCTTGTGTCACTATGCTATGGTATCACCATTTTTGGGCCACCCCTTCCAGATGGAGGGAGGAGAACTTGATGGATTCTTCTTCATACATTAGATTTAGAAACATGTAGGTGTTGATTTTCTAAATCCAAGCATTAGGTGAACACTTTGTTTCCCATGAAATATAGGTATAGGTGTTAGGAAAAGCTGTGTTGTCCATCTTGCATAATGTTATAATGTAATATTTAATTATTTTGTGGTGCACTTAGGCTATCTAGGGATGCGTGCATCACATGGGTTAACATTCTTGGGACCACTTTATGTGTTGTATGTAACATTGAGATCAATATTTAATATTGGGAAAACTTAGTACCAAAAAGTAAATGTGGGGTGCTAATGGTTTTTTAAACTCATAGTATTAGTCACATAGTTTTATGTAATACCACTTGGTGGTTTTGCATGAGCTTGTTTCTATAAAAGCAAACACATGGGTAGTTGTCTAAGGTTGGGTAGTTGGCTGGTTGACAACATCTGTTATTACTATTTGTGAGGTTTGAAACATGTCATGAGATGCGTGGTTACATGCTTATTCACATGGAGTGTTTGTGTAGGGCTTGATGTTTTAAGTTTATTCATAGAGACTCTGAAAAATGTATGTAATGTTTAATACTGAATAATACATGAGTGATAGATGCTTTTAGAGACTAGTTTTTTCCCTCTTGAGGGTTTTTCTAGGGTATATCTTGTGTCATCTTTGATGGTATGTTGTTTATTATTTTGCATATGGATTATGAATACCTTTTTGTATAAATTTCTCTATTTGGATTATGTGGAAATTATCTTGGGTGGATGCATATTTCTTTTTATTTAATATCAGAGCCATGGTTGTGGTTTGTATAACCCTTGTTGGAGTAGATATGGTGTATAGTTGAATCTAGGGCTTGAAGGGAAAGAATGAAGAGATTACAAGATATGAGGGCTTTGTGCGGGCTATTTTATATTTGGGGTTTTCAGGTTATAGATTTATGATTATTTTTTGCAGATCTGGATCTATGAACTTTTGTTGGAAAAATTATTTTTTATGAATGTTCACTATAAGGGTTTTGTAGGATATATATTTTAGATGACTCATTGGGACAAAATAGGCCTCACCATTGGATCCAAGAGGCTCGAGAGATGAAGAATGACATACAATTTGGCCTATTGAGCTCATTGTAAAAAAAAAGGAAAAAATTTCCCCTCCCTGCCATGTTGTATGGCCATATAACTGTAAAATTTTTGTTTGTAGAAAATTAATAAAATAATAATAATTCTGTGAGTAAAAATTAAAAAGACAATTTTAAATTAAAAAAAAAGTTTGGGGGGCTCGTAGATCCCCCCAACCTCTGTCATGTCAGCACTGGCCACTAATAGTACCAGGTCGTGTAAGGTACTCTGACCTTGTTGGTGGCTTGGGGTGAGTGAGGCTTAGCCCTCAGTCCCAACCCTAGTTCGACGAGGCCATGCAAGAGCCCCTCACGGGCTTTAAATAATCGCTAGTTTTTAAAATTTTAAAATTTAAACCTAATTTAACTCCAATGTCGGGTCTGATCTATGTGGATGGCGCCTCGTGGGTGGCATCACCACCATCAGTGGGGTGCCCAAGGGCCACCACTACTTGACCTAATAGCCAAATTGGACAATTTTTTTTAGGAGGTTTAAATTTAGTCTCGGTTGTCAATTTTTTGACTTCTTATAGTTGTTTGAAAGGTGGTTCTAAGAGCTACACTATGGTATCAATGATTTTTTCAAATTTCAAAATTGTGATAGAGAAATGCTTGCTGGAAGTCAAATGCTATTTTCAGATTTGGAGAGGTCATAACTTGTGCATACAGAGTTAGATTTTGCATTTCTTATAGTCAACAAAAAACTTGTTAAGAGCACTACACAGTGGATCATGTTTGTAGATATTTTGACATGTTTTATTTATAATTATTCCATCTGAGTTGTTTATGGGTTCTTATTGATTTTGATACTTTTGTGAGCTTATGGCTATTCAGATCTTAGTGATTTGGTGTTGGATTCATTGTATACTCACATGTACATATATCATTACTTTCATTTAAAATGGTTATCAATATATTGTTGGATTTGTAGGTTGCATTATTGGATCTATGAATTGTGTAGTGTTATAAGTTGTCTACACTTGCAAGTTGCATATATGATTTAGATGTGGGTTGTCTATGCCCATATATACTTTAGTGTTGATGTAGATTCATCTTTGTGGCTTGGTTTAGTCACTTTTTTTGTTGGTTTGTTTGTCATATTGAGATAGAGAGATGATATTACCAGATACAATCATGATGTGGGACCTATGTTGTTGACTATGTGATGCAAACATGTGTGACACAGTTGAATTTTTTTGTTGGTACATTTGGTGGTGATCATGGTGTCATGGATGTTTGTCGTGCTTTAAGGACTTTGGCATGACATGATTGTTTATGCAGGTACACTTTTGGTGGTGTTGGATTGATTCCTGATTGTTTGTGGTAATGTATCTTCTTGGTTTGAGGATCATGGTTTTACTTTACCTTTTGGGAGATCATAGTGTTGCAATTAAGTTCTTTGATTGTGTGAGGGCCTTTGGTTGATCTTCATTGAGGAGGTTGTTATCACAATTTCATGGATAACTTGATTACACGATTCAATATGAGCTTGTGATAGTGATGGTTTGGCGGTGTTGTATCTTCTTGGTTTGTAGATCATGGTTTGAATATTCCCTTTGGGAGCTAATGGTGTTGTGTTTTTTAATTACATTGGAGCTATGGAGGATCTTCATTTAGGAGATGGTTGTCATTGTAGACACCTAAAATACAACCTTATCCAACCACACCTAATTTTAGCCTATCCTTAGCTATTAATTGAATAAACATCTATTATTTATTTTATCATAATCTTTTAATTAAATAAATATTTACTACTTATTTAATTATTATCTCTTCATCATGTTCCTATTAATTAAATAAATACTTTATTTATTTAATTAATTATACTTTATCCTCTATCATTGCCCACTAATTCTAGCCCTTCATCTTGTTCACATGGATCATAATATAAATTTGTCCTCGTGTTACAAATGTCCCCTTTGTTGAGCACATAGTGATACTGAGAGGGGGGTGAATCAATATCTAACAATGCTTTACTTTTAAAATTGAAATAATTATATCAACTACTCACACACAAGATTAAGCAATTAAGTATATAATGAGAACACACGTTTTATGTGGAAACCATTTTGGGAGAACACCATGATACAATTTTGTTTATATATATAAATAGTTTCCTTTTCTTGTAGGCTCCAACCTACTAGAGACTCCAATCTATACTTGACACAAATATAGGCTCCAACCTATTGGATGCTACAACCTCCCCACACAAAATTCAATTTCTCCACACCAACTGAGCTCCAATCCAGCTAGAGGCTACAACTTCTTAATTTGTAGGATTCAACCTATTAGTCTTTCAATGCTGATAAGATATTCCTCTTTACATAAATATGGTCAAATTATAGATGCTTTCATAGTCCCCACAAGTCTAAATTAATCATTAATTTCTTTCTTCTCGACTCTGAATATTTAATTCATTTCACTAGCATAGATTTCTTCCTTTTATTGCATAAATGTCTTCAATATAAATCATAATTGTATTTCATTTTTCTGCTTATATATTTATATTTTAAAAATATTCATTGAATTACTTGATTGATTTTTTACTCCATCTTTTTCTCATATTTATACCTCTATGTTTTTGGCAATGGATGTGTCTTTTATTAAAAGAGACATCCTTCACAAAAGAGAAAACCTATTCAATGCCCTTTGATAATAAGCTTCACTTTACTTTAATCGCTACCTTAGTTAATTGATTCCATCTTTTCCTTTCAAATATTTTATTTTCCGACTTTAATATAAACTACACCTTTAGTTTAATCTCATCACACCTTTCCACCTTTTAATTAACTCCTCTTTAACAAATTTGTCTTATATATGAATTTTGTTTTATATGAATAAGATTTTGTCTTATGGCACATCACAAAGGGTAGTGACTTCATTTAATATGAATAAGACAAGGTTCCAAATATTAATCGAACCACTTCATCTAATCTAAATAAGACAACTTTGTCTTATTATAGTTTTGTCCTTATATGTTTTTTTATCTTATATGACTTTGTTGCATTTTGTCTTTATTACTGTCCTTTGTAAAGCCGATCTAACTCCATATTTGCTTATCATAATGTATTTCTAATGCATCAATGCTTCAACCATGGTATGAAGTGCATATTTCTAATGACATCAATGACAATATATTCAACACTCTTTACATGTCTAACTAACTCCCTGTCTAGATTCATTGAACCTAGGCACCTATCTAAAAGTCAAACTATCTTTTCATCTTATCCACTCATCTCGATTAACCTCATAATCCTAGCCATTTTCATAAGGATTTTTGTCCTTATGCTTATCCTAAACCTAGATCTTATCCATCATGTGACACTTATCATAAGATTGCATCCTTGATCCAAACCCTAATCCTCAATCAATCTTACCCATCCATCATCAATCATTTCTAGCCAGTGATTTTTCCTCTTCAAGACTCTATATCTAGAGGCTCTCATCGTTCATTTTTCAAGTCTCATTGAGCTATCATACCTACATGTCAAAATCTCTATTAAATCAAGCTTATGAATCATCACTATCAAATCATATCAAGGTTATGTTAGATCATTGAGCAATCCACATATCAACATCAAAGAGAAAATCAAATGAAATAAAGAGTGCACTCCATTTTCACTTATCAAGGAAA
The DNA here is from genome assembly GCA_007258455.2 of Sequoia sempervirens. NCBI lineage: Eukaryota > Viridiplantae > Streptophyta > Pinopsida > Cupressales > Cupressaceae > Sequoia > Sequoia sempervirens. The sequence goes on along the minus strand of VDFB02338666.1, from coordinate 45,049 downwards.
GAAGCAAAGATTCTATGTGAATGTATTGTGCTTTGTATTACTTTTATCTTCCTTTGTTTTCCTTCAATCTTTTCCAACTCTCTTCATTTTGGCACACTTGGTAGGAAACACATCCCTATACTAATATTTTTATGAAGTTTTTTGTGTTTTTGTGATACAGATGCCATTTTTTGGTCTGAAAATATGAAGTGGCAATTTTGTCTCACAAAAAAGAACCCGTCTCATAGAGTTGCACCTCTATTGCATAAAGTGGTGCCTTTGTCACCTAGAACTACGCTTTTATTCTGTATCTTGCATTTGATCATTTCAAGCTAAATATAGGGTTTTTCTAACCTTTGAGACATTATTTTTGAGGATTACATCATTCTAAGACTATGTTTTTGTAGGCTGATTCATTATGTTCTAACAAAAAATAAGGTTTCTAGGGTTTTACAAAACTAATGTTTCTTGTAATATTTTTAGGGGATCTAGGGTTTGCTTTATTTTCAGATATTTTGAGAATATAACAGAACATATTTCGGCTAGGTCTCTATGTTTTCAAGTGTCATATAGCTTCATCTTGCAGGTTTCCTAACTAGGTTGGTGAAAAAATTTGTTTTTTTGACTCCCGATGGTCATTTTGAGGCTCTATTTGTGAAACTATTCCTTTGTTTCATAGAGCTACATGTTTGACTTATAAATTTGTGCCTTTGCATCACAAATCTGCACCTTTTTTGTATAAAGTGGCACCTTTGTTAGGTAAAGCTACTCTTTTATCTCAAACTACAATTTCTAGGGTTTCTGAGTCATTTTTATCATCCAACTTTCTTTTTGAGCAACTAACAAGTGGTGCAATTGTCTAATGCTTGTCAAAGATCATTATCAATGAGATTACTAATAGTTTGATGCAAATTCATTGGTTTAAGGCTTTATTCTCCACTAATATAAGCATCTAAAGTATCTTAGTGGGATTAATTAACATTATTTTTTATGTTTGGAAGTGTGTGAAGAAAAATACTCTTTCCTTACAATTAGTGTGATCCTAGAGATTAGAATTCTCACATTTCTTAATTTATTTTATGTTTTAAGTGTTATCCAAAGGCTTACTAACTTGTGTGTATGCTCTCCCCTTGCACTTCGTATGATCTTGGGTGACCAAAAACACCCAGTATAGTCTTCCCTATTAGGAGGCATGCTTATGGATTCAATCACCTTAAGGATGACTTGGACCACATTTTTTGGTGGGGTATATAAAGGGGGGAGAGCGAAAGTTGTACCTCAAAGTGTAGCTAGTGCCATTCAATCCAAGTTGCAAGACCCTTGGTTCATCGAGATTTGTTTGGTGATGAGAGGAGAGAACATTGTAATCTTAGGAACTATCAAATGAGCTCACTATTCATAGATCCACTAAGAACCTTGTTTTTAGAAACCTTTAATACTTTTTGGTCATTTCTTTAGTGTGGTGTAAAGTACAATATCATGCCTGAAGTTAGTCACCATGTACTTTCTCTTGTTAAGGTGACAACTATCCCTTTGTAGGACCTTGTCCTAATGTAAGGGGTGTAAAGGTGGTACATGACCTTTTCATACCCTAGTTACCCATTCATTTGAAGATATTAGCCTTTGGCTAGTGGGCCCACATTAAGTTAGCACACCTACTTGACTAAATATAGGGTTATGTTGTTGTGCTTGGTATGTTTTCATGTGTAAATTTAGTGAAGTGAATTATCCTTTTTACCTTGATAGTCAAGTTAGCCATTATGTCTTCTTGTTTGATTATGACTTTCCAAAAACCATCAAAATCCATTTCAAATTGTCAAACTGCATTTCTATATAATCCCCTGGTGCTTATGCATCATCCTAAGGTGCCTCTACATAATTTTTGTGAAAATGTGCCTATGTTTCATAAAAAAGGAGCCTTTGTTTCAAATATTTGTGCCTCTATCCTACAGAGTGGCAGCTCTGCTACCTGAAGTTGTGCCTTTGTCATTGCATCATCATTTGACCACATTGAGACCTCAATTTACAAGCTTGATCTTTGCAGCCATAGAGAAGACTTGTGAAACTTTCCTCAATTGTCATTTCACCTAGAACATCAACCATTTGCATTGTTTCCATCCAAAATATATCATCTTTCCCTCATATTATCATTTTCATCCAATATCATAAACTAGTCATCCCAACCATTATCCTTAGACCTTGGTCCTATTAGTCATCATTCTATCTTTATTATCCTTATTATCATCATTGCTTTCATCATTTATCTTCCTATCCAATCCCAATCTTATCATCCAATCAAATCGTTATCATCTTTGACCTATCTTGTCATCCAATCATAATCCATATCATATCCAATGAAAATCAATCTTATCAAGAGTCTATCTAGATCCTAGTCCTTGATACCAAAATCCTCATTGAAGACTTTTCTTAGGTGATTATCTAAGCCTAAGAAAGCATATCCAAGCCTTTCCTAAGTGATTATAAAAGCTTAGGTAAGAAAAATAATCTTTACCCAAGCCTTTCCAAAGTTATTATCCAAGCTTAGGTAAGAAAAATCATCTTTATCCAAGCCTTACTCAAGTGATTGTCTAAGGTTGAGTGAGAAAATATAAGCCTTGTCTAGGTGATTATTGTTATCGCTTAGGATTGCACCCTAGCTAAGTATGCACTCAACTATCCTATAAAACATGGAAACATCCTCAAGCTATGGGTTGCTTATAGCAAGGATGAATCTCCTGAGCAGGATGGTTCCCTTGATGGATCAACAAAAAATACTAAACCTCTCAAGGAAAAAGGAAGAAAGATGCTTGAAATGAACACCCTAAAACTAAAGAGTTGATACACTAGAAATGTAGGTTTACTTACTGCTCCAACTCACAATTAGCATCAATAAGAGACCTTTGTGCTCTCACAACCTTAGCTTACACATGCAATACATAAGTAAGTTATATGAAGGCTTGGATTCAAAGCTTGTTGAAGGAAAATAGAGGTTTCTCACAACTACAACCTATTGAAACCATTTAACACAACATCTAACCTACATTACATGAAACCATTGCTCTAAGATGCATGAATGAGTCATAAAAGGATTCAAAACATGGAATCACAATTATAACATCAAATCATTCAATTCAAAGAGAGGAAAAAATGTTAAAGAAGGCAATTGCAATCCTTTATTAATTTGAAAGGAGGTTGGTTGTTGTGCAAAGAGAAGCAAGAACCATCCTAATTATCTAAAAAAATACAAGTATTTCCTTTATAGTTCAGGAATAACTTAGAAAAAATGCCCAAGAAGATAGCCGACCCACTCAACACCAAACCCTAGGAATGAATGCCTTTTGTGCTTGTGCATGAAAGGATGGAGGGGTCCTATGAAAATCATGATCTGGGTATGGATCTGTCAGAAAAGGACAATAAATGGGCATGGATGCCCATGAAATCCACTTGCAACAGTCATGGAGAGAAATAAATGATGTCCTCGAGCCCCAAAAGTTGAATAAATAGATGAGAAATTTGTTTTAGCATTAATGTCGTTGACCCAAAAAAATATGCCAAATCTATTGAAAATTGGGGGTTAGGGATAAGAGATACCTCATTTTTCTTGCTGAAGAAGCAAAGAAAGAAGGCCAAAGTAGTGGACCACAAAAATAGGAAGCTATCAGAGGTCGGCCTTTGAGCCTACCTAATACTTCATGCTTGTTGGCATTGGATCATCGCGGATTGGACCTCGGACAATTTCCATACCACATGCTTAGAAGAAGCAAGGAAGAAAGGAGAAAACCGCGAAGTCCGAAATGGTTACCCTTTTCGGGCTTCGGGGGTCAGGGGTGAGGCCTATAGCTTACCACAAAGTGATAAGGGGTGAGAGTGAACAATGAATCCCGAAAGTCCAAAGGTTAAAGAATTAGTCAAAATTTAAAGAATGGAAAGGGATCTCAGGAGGGAATCCCAAGGTTAGAGAAGAAAAGGAAAATCTTAAGGAAGATGATAGATGAAGAAGGAAATTCGGGAGTTGGGAATTGAGAAGATTCCTTACTGACTACGAAGAAAGGGAGGAAAAGGGTAAAGGGGATGCCCAATGGGAAAAACCAAAAAAGCCAAGGAAAGAATGGAAGAAAGAGAAGGAGGAGCGAGAGCGATGAAGAAAGCATGCCAGTATGAAGGGAAGCAAGAACTTGAAAGCTTCAAAACACTTGGAATTAGCCAATTTTAGAACCTTAAAGGAGAATTCACATAAGATGACCCATATAAGATCTCTTAGATTGGTTTTCAATGATGGGTTATAAGGATGGCATGAAATGACAACATTTATGGAAACTTCTACGAGATGATTGCCAACTAATCATGGAATCCAGTGGCCTTGCATATCCATTGGGCATGGAGTCATGAGAATTATTCAATAGTTGGAACCTCTCAGAGAAAAAAAAATGTGTGAAAAATGCACTTGGAGAAAAGCAGAAAACTAGAACATACATTCCCTTAAGGAGAATACAGGGTATGCAAAATCACTTCTTGGAAGAACAACTACTAAACTAATATGTACAGAAAATGGAGAATAAGATTTCTCAAATAAAACCGTTTATTGGTTCTTTGAAGTAGCTTCCCTTTCTCATCATCTTGCAATGCTTCACATGCTTCAAAGCAGCTAAGGGAAGGTGGAGGTTGAACACATGCTCAACCAACTGCTACAACAACCCTTGGAGAAAAAAGGGAAAATCCACTTGCTTCTTCATGTTGATCATACATACTGCTGCTTTGGAATGCATTCCTGAGCTAGAACCTCATGCTTGAGGAAAAGCATGGATTGTAGCACTTTGGTGGCATCCATCTAAGCAAGATGTTTGATATGACATCCTCTTGAAAGGACAAACTCTAAGCTCTCCCTGTTGGCTTCTTGATTGAGCACTGCTTCCTCATCACTTTGTTGGCCTGTGATAACCAACTCTTGTGACTATTTTGGAAAAATCAAACATATTTCTACCTTATGTTCTTGCTGCTCATGATTTTCCTCTTCTAAAGGTGCTGACTTGTTATATAATTCTGAACAAAATGCCTCTCATTCATCCCAAAATAATTCTTCTTCAACCTCTTCCTTGCTTTTCTATATAAGAGGACTTATTTTTACCTCATGGTAGCCTTCCTTGGGTGTGTCCACCTCTTCAAATTCCAAAACAAGGTTGTCATGATTTTTCTCATTGGACAACATCTTTTCATGCTCATTATCATTTTCAATTTGCTTCAAAACCTGTGAAGGTATTGAAGCCTGCATGCTCGCTACATCTTCATCAACAAAGCAAGGAAGCTCGACAAATAAAAATATTGAATCTTCATTTGCATCACCCTTCCCTTGCTCATTTCCTTGCTATCCCAACTGATTTGTTGATGTAGGAATAGATGGATTGTCTTCATTTGTATCACATTCAACTATATCAACAATAAAAGATACCTCCTTCTCCTCCCCAAAAACCTCCTCTTGTGCACTAAACTAGCTATCCTAGTGGACAATAAGCCCATCTTTACAAATAAAAATGATACCAGGATGGGGAAGATGATCAGAGGAATCTTGCTATATTTTTTGAGGAGTTATATGCTCCTGAGGGATAGGGGGTTGATCCTGCACAGTCACAACCTCGTGCCTAAAGCTTGGAAACTTATACTTATGAACCTCCTCTAGAATAGGTTGGTCTAGAATGAAAAGAGTTGCTTGGAATTCATTCCCATTTGTTTGAACAAGCAATAGTCGTATCTACTCATCCTTTGTAGCTCTCTCCCTTTGGAGAATCTCTTCAAATTGGAACCTTTGTGTCTCCAAATCCTAGTCATGAAGATATGCTTGATAAGCCAACTCTTCCTCCTGCAAATCGAACTCTTGGTACCTCTTGTTGTCATTCGCCAACTTATCCATGTTTAGCAACACACCTTTTATCTCACTAATCTCCATATTGTCAATATTTTGGATCTGATTACAAAGATGTTGGTAATGGCTTGCCATAAAAGGGGCCTCCTGAGGCTGATTATGTGAATAACTATGTTGGTTGGCAACAAAATATTCCCGTTGGAATTGATTTTGAGCATATGTAGGCTGATATGGAGGTTGAGCAGGGGTGGGTGGGTGGTAATCATATTGAACATTCTATCTTTCTTGAAAAACCATGAAATTTGAACTAAAACTAGCAGCATGATTAGCTTGACATGGTTGATTAGGGGGTGGACAAGAAACATTCTCATGATATGATGGATAATAAAACATATCTTCATGAAATGAAGAAATGATGTAGAATCAAATAGGCTAGGAATTCATGACAAGACTTAAAACCAAAAAATGAAGGCCATTTTCTTGTAAAAATAAGAACAGACCAACTCTTAGTCTTCTCAAAACTAGAAAATGAACTTAGAGTCGCCAGGTGTGTGAAGATTTCACCTCCAAAGGCAGATATCACTAACATGCACACCAAATATCAATGATATATGGATGGATTTTGGATTTAAATAGTCCAATGAGTTCCACCAGTTGTGCTTGGAACTGTTATCACTTAGGATTGCACCCTAGCTAAGTATGCACTCAACTATCCTGTGAAACATGGAAAAATCCTCAAAATGTGGGTTGCTTATAATGAGGATGAATCTTTAGACCAGGCTAGTCCCCTTGATGGATCACCTAAAAATACTAAAACTCTCAAGGAAAAGGGAAGAAGGATGCTTGAAATGAAAACCCTAAAACTAAAGAGGTGATACACCATAAATGTAGGTTTACTTGCTGCTCCAACTCACAATTAGCATCAATAAGAGACCTTTGTGTTCTCACAACCTCAGCTTACACACGCAATACATAAGTAATTTATATGAAGGCTTGGATTCAAAGCTTGCTAAAGGAAAATCAAGGTTTATCACAACTACAACCTATTGAAACCATTTAACACAACATATAACCTGTATTACATGAAACCCTTTCTCTAAGATGCATGAATGAGATATACAAATGATTCAAAACATGAAATCACAATTACAACATCAAATCATTCAATACAAAGAGAGGAAAAAATTCTAAAGAAGGCAACTGTAATCCTCTATTAATCTAAAAGGAGTTTGTTTGTTGTACAAAGAGAATCAAGAACCATCCTAATTATCCCAAAAAAATACCAGTATTGCCTTTATAGTTTAGACATAACACATAAAACTTGCCCATGAAGATAGCCGATCCACTCAACACCCAAACCCTAGCAATGAATTCCTGTCGTTCTTGTGCATGAAAGGATGGAGGGGTACCAGAAGTTCATGATTTGGGTATGGATCCATTAGAAAAGGACAAGAAATGGGCATGGGTGCCAATGAAATACACTTGCAGCAGTCATGGAGAGCAATAAATGATGTCCTTGAGCCCTAAAACTTGAACGAGCAGGTGAGAAATTTACTCCAACATTAATGTCGTCAACCCAAAAAAAACATGCCAAATCCACTAAAAATCGGGGGTTGGGGGTTGGAGATACCTCGTACTGCTTGCTGAAGAAGTGAAGAAAGAAGACTGAAGCAGCAAACCACAAAAATAGGAACCTATCGGAGGTCAAGCTTTGGGCCTACCTCATTCTTCATGCTTGCTGGCATTAGACCATCGAGGATTTGAACTCGGGTAATCACCATACCACATGTTAGAAGAAGCAAGGAGGAAAGAAGAAGAAGAAAACTGTGCAGTCTGAAGAGGTTACCCTTTTCAGGCTTTGAGGGTCGAGGGTGAGGCCTATCACTTATCACAAAGTGGTAAGGGGTAAGACTGAACAATGAATCTCAAAAGTCTAAAGGTTAAGGACTTGGTCAAAATTTGAAGAATGGAAAGGGATCTCAGGAGGGAATCCCAAGGTTAGAGAAGAAAAGGAAAATATTAAGGAAGAAGATGGATGAAGAAGGAAATTTGAGAGTTGGGCATTAAGAGGATGTCTTACTGACTGTGAAGAAAGGGATGAAGAGGGTAAAGGGGATGCTTGATGGGAAAAACCTAAAAATCCAAGGAAAGAATGGAAGAAAGAGGAGTGGGATTGATGAAGAAAGCATGCCAGTATGAAGGGAAGCAAAAACCCGAAAGCCCAAAAACACCTAGATTTATCCAATTTTAGAACCCTCAAGGAGAATTCATGCAAGATGGCCCATATAAGATGTCTTAGATTGGTTTTCAATGATGGGTCATAAGGATGACATGAAATGACAAAAAATATTAAAGTCCAATGTAAGCAAAACCCCATCATTATAAATTAATGATCTAGTTAAATTGAGACACTTTTGGTCTTGTATCTCCCTCTTCATAATTATTCCCTTTCCATCCATTCCATCATTATTCCCTTTTTATCATTATTATTTCTATATTATCTCAAATCTAAGGTCTACCCAATCATCCCTAATCATTTTCATTCCATCTCATCGTTCCTAGGTCTCTGCCTCTTTGATGCCTATCACAAGGTCCCAATCAAGAAAGAAAATCATGTCCTCCCAATATTTCCCCTCATCATCTAATGATACAATCTTTGAGGAGGTAGTTCACCAAATCCACATGGAGAATCCATTTCCATCTTACATCATGTATGATCATGGTTCAAGTGACTAAGACTCACTCACATCATTGGAGGACTTCGTCTAAGATACCCAAGTCGTGGAATTGATATATAGATATATCATGAAGCATCCCAACCAATATATCCTTATGTTATGAAACAAAGGTGCCAAATTATGCCATGTTTTTGATACATCTCAAATCATCCAATAACCTCCTTCTACACCCCACCATCTATTCATAATAACCCTACATATCTTCCATCTTCCTCTAACCTTCATGAAGCTTTTTCTCTCCCATTTTCTTCTAATCCCCCATTTCTTCTCAAACACTCAAATTATTACATCCACCTTACATATCAAAATCCCCTCTCACACCCAAAAAATTTCATCACATATCCCACAACCTTAACATTTCATCCCTTCTCCTCATGTCTCAACATCCATCCCTCATAACACATGAAATCACTTTAAAACCTCCAACCGCATCTCATACTCTTATCAATATCTCCAATCTTCCAACCCCCTTTCATTTACCCATCAATACCTCCAAACTTCCAATCCCATTTCATCCTCTTATCAATACCAACCCTCTTAACCTCCCATATCCAAAAATCAATCACCACCCTTCAATTTCACAATTACTTTGGCCCAAGACATGCAAAAAATAAAGGATACCCTCAAGGTACTTCAACTAAGACATCACAAGAAATCCTACACCTTCCAAGAACTATGTCCTTATCCTTTTGACAAGTCCATCACCATGATCCCCTTTCCTCAAAATTTTGAAATGCCTAAATTTGACAAGTACAAGCTGGGAAAGGGAGATTCTAGGGAACAACTAAATTTTTTTTACATCACATGCCAAGATGTCTCCTATCTTGAGGCTCTTCCATATAAGCTTGGGTGGACAAGCCCTTCATTGGTTCACTCATCTCCCCCATGGGAAAATCACAACATTTTTTGAGCTAGCCAATCAATTTGCCACTCACTTTTCCTACAACATAGAACATGATATCACCATGATAGATCTTTGCAATACTAAAAAAAAAAATTGTGAATACTTTTCCTCATTCTTACAAAGATGGAGATATCTTGCTAGTATCTTTGCATGGACCATAACTGAAAAAAACTCGTCACAATCTTTGTTGAGAACTTAAACACTAAATTGGGCTTCCATTTTCTCATTCAATGTTCTCACTCCTTTGATGAAATCATAGAGAAAGGAGTAGCTATTGAAAAATCCCTTATCACCAATGGCCTTGTCAAGATATACAAATAATGAAAAGACAATAATACCCACTCTAGTGACAAATCCTATTTTTTGAATAAAAATAAAAATGTGGTCAATGATGGTGCGATTGACCCAAAAAAAGTTCAAAATATTCAAATACCTCCACCATCGTCATCTAACAACAATTTATCTCTCTAATAACATGTGGTTATCCCTAAAGGTCAACCCAAACGACACACTAGACATGAATATACCCCCTTGGGTGAACCAATCAAAACAATCCTCTAGAAGATCATCCAAGCCAACATGATCCAATTATCACCCATAAAACCTCTTGGTATTGATGTGCCTAAACCATCATGGTATAAAGAAAACTAATTTTGAGAATACTATAGGGTCCATGGACATAAAACCTCCTCATGCATGAAACTCAAGAACACTATCCAAGATCTTATTTATTGTAGAGATATCTCTATTGATAGCCATACACACCCTAATAAAAACTTGGGTATATACAAGTAGCCTTTTCCTCAACATAATGATGGTAATTTTTTTACATCATATAACACAGTTCCCTATACATATACCAACAATATCTCATATGATTTTGTTATTGGCCACATTGAACAAAGTCCTTCCTAAGTAGCCATCATAACTATCAAAGAACCTAATTGTGCCATCACTACCTGACATGGTCAAATTTCTATTCAAGGACCTCCCTCTTCTCCCAACCTACACATCAATATAGCATCCTCAACCACTTGAACAAAAAATAGCACAAATATCTATCCTTGAGCTACTTAAAACATCTCCCATCCACAAGCACCTCCTTGAAAAAGTCCTCCATGAATCTTGTATCCCTAATGACATTGATCTTGTTCAATTTCAAGCCATGATATGACACTTCTCTTCTTCATAATCCCTCAAAAATTTCACTAAAGGTATATCTTTCATCAATTCATCTCATAACCATCCATTATACCTTCAATCCTACATCCATAAAATCACAATCAAACACGTCCTAGTAGATGGTGGATCAAGACTTAAACTTTGCATCCTAAGTATAATAAAGAAATGGGGATATTCTAATGATGTTATCAATCCTCAAATAAAATTACCATAAAAGCATATGATGGAACTGAGTGTGAATCTAAAGGCTCTATCAACCTACCCATCCAAGTCAGACCAACTATAGTTGAAACCACTTTCCAAATTTTAGACCTTGATCTCCCCTACAATATCCTCCTTGGTCACCCCACTAGTACAAAAATAACAACATATGATTAAAAAAATACTAAAAATTGCATATAAATGATTGAACATTATCACGTGACCATTAATAGTTTATTTCCAATGATTTATAATGCAACCAGATTGATGACTAAAGCATTTTTAGTCATTTATTGGTTGTTTTGATTGATCGATTTGGTAGTATATTTAGTTGTTGATTAGTCATTGATTGCTGTAATCTGGTCACTTATTTAGTCATTTTTTATCCATTGATATACCAAGTCAGGGTAATAACAGATAAGAATGGGTCTGGTTTTCTAATCATGAGGTTTTCACCAAGTGAGAGCATGCTCACCTACCATTCCACAATCAAAGAAGACATGAGTGTTATTTTTTATATGCACCAAAATCAAATGTTTGCTAATCTATGAAAAACAAGCACAATGTTTGTTTATCTTGTCTTCGACATTCGAATCTGCAAACAAAAGATTAGTAGTCTCTTAATGCAATGATCTTCGACACCCGAATAGTGATTTCCACACGCTACAAATGAAGATTAGTAACACAAAAATATAATCTAGCTAACATGTAGGAGTGAAAAACCAGTAAATCAGAGGACCAGAAAAACCAGAAAGAAACCAACAACTAGAAAACCCTAAAATCCAAAAATCCAAATGACAAAAATCAAAGAAAATTTTTTACCAGTCAGATGCGGCTCGACAGAGCAGATGCGTCATTCTGGACTTCAATTGCGGCACGACTAATCAGATGTGTCGTTCTAGATGTCAGTTGCGGCTTATCAGGGCGATTGCGGCTCTTCTGTCAGCGGATGCGTCACAACGCATCAAATGCGTGTCGATGTTTTTAAAAAAATAGTTGCGTCGATCCGTACCTGTACCTGCAAAACAACAGAAAACACAAAAAAAACGTACGGAAAACCAGAAAAACGGAGTCAGGTTCACCAATGTAATCAAGGGATTTCTTTCTAGGTTTGAATAGGAGTGTTAGCAATAAATCATAAAGACAATGAAACCCAAAGATCTTACAAAACACAAAGGAAGTAAAATACCAAACGATTATACCTGATCGCTGAGACCTCCATGATTTACTTTTGTAATACCTTCTTGCTTGCTGGATGATGTTGCCCGCAGATTCGTCGTGCGAGCAAATCTGCAAATGCCTAAGTCCTACACCAAGCTTTGAAGGATTTATGTTGTCTAAATGCCTATGCCTATGCCAATGTCTAAACTTGATCAAATATAAATACTAAGTAATGAAAAGCCTAAGAATGCAAGTGAGTAAATGCCTATAATATGTCTATGTAAATATAAAATGTCAGCGTGTCTGTGTGTCATCGAAAAGGGAGAGGAAAATGCCATTTTATAGAAAATGTCATTTTGAGTGGACGAACGAGATTAATTGATGCCGAGAACCTAAAATGAGAGGTCCAGATTAAATCTGAGAATCCCTAATTAGGGTTAGGGAAAAATCCTTAATCGAACGGTCAGAATAATATCTCAGATAATCGGATCGACAGTGGAGAATAAATGAGGAAATTAATTAAAGAAATAAAGATTTTCAAAAAATCAAGAAGATAAGATTGCCTGATTTGTGAGATTCGAAAAATCAAGAAGATAAGATTTGAATTGAAGATTCGATTTAGAAAATCAAGAATCTGCCCGATTACTTGATTTTTAGAAGATTAGATACTATTTTGAATTAAATTAATTCAAAATAATGATTTTGTGAGATAATAAATAATCTTTTTCAGATTATTTATCAAAATGGACTGACAGTTCAGATTGAGATGACATTTTAAATAATTTAATTTATTTAAAATGAGAAGAATATTAATTGGCAATTAAATAATTAAATTTAATTATTTAATTTAGAAGATAAGATTAATCAATTTATTTAATTAAGAGGATTAGTGACATATTAAATAAATAAATGTAATTCATTTATTTAATAATCAGGAAGAATTAAATGCGAGAGGGAAACTAAATAAATTAAGAGATTTATTTAATTAAGGGAAGGCTTAGACAATTAATGACGTATTTAATAAATAAATAAAATTCATTTATTTAATAATCATGAAGAATAAATGACATGAATTAATTAAATAATTATGAATTATTTAATCAATAGTCGAATGTGGACCAAGGACATAATTAAATGTCATAATTATGCTAGGACGAAGGTGGTAAAAATGAAGCTTGCAGGCCTAGGTCATTTTTAGGTGTCTACAGTTATCAATCCTCAAATAAAATTACCATAAAAGCATATGATGAAACTGAGTGTGAATCTAAAGGCTCTATCAACCTACCCATCCAAGTCAGACCAACTATAGTTGAAACCACTTTCCAAATTTTAGACCTTGATCTCCCCTACAATATCCTCCTTGGTCACCCCACTAGTACAAAAATAACAACATATGATTAAAAAAATACTAAAAATTGCATATAAATGATTGAACATGATCACGTGACTATTAATAGTTTATTTCCAATGATTTATAACGCAACCAGATTGATGACTAAAACATTTTTAGTCATTTATTGGTTGTTTTGATTGATCGATTTGGTAGTATATTTAGTTGTTGATTAGTCATTGATTGCTGTAATCTGGTCACTTATTTAGTCATTTTTTATCCATTGATATATTTAGTCGTTGATTTAGTCATTGATTGCTATAATCTAGTCACTTATTTAGTCATTTTTTATTCACTGATATATTTAACTAGTAACTTATTTAGTCATTTTTTATTCACTGATATATTTAGTCGTTAATTTAGTCATTGATTGTTGTTAACTAGTCACTTATTTAGTCATTTTTATTCACTGATTTCTGTCCATTGGTAGTATATTTAGTCATTAATTTTAATCATCATTTTGATCAGTTTGGTAGTTTATTTAATTATTTTTGTTCACTGATTTCTGTCAACTGGTAGTATATTGATACATTTTTTATTAATTGCATAATCATTATATTTAGTCATATATTTATTTATTCATTGATTTTTGTCAGTTGATAGTATATTTAGAAAATTGGTAGTTTATTTAATTGTTTTTGTTCACTAATTTCTACCTATAAATGCTATAAATGAGACAATGCTCCAATTGAGGTTTAAACATATAAAAACACAAAAAATAATAATCAATCATTCATTTGCACATAATAAAACAACTATTAAGAAGGAAAACTACTAAAATTTTATTGAGAAAATGTGTTCTTACAGAAGATACAAGACAAAAATATGTGTCTTTTCTTTGAAAAATGTACTATTACAAAGTGTGTTTCTTAGTGCTATGACTAAGAAAACGAAGTTACAATGCCATTTTTTGCTTATACAGCTCCAAAACAACAAAAAAACTAAGATCCTTGAACAACACATTCAAACTATTGCATAAAGTAGTGGGCCAAGCTGTCTAACAACTAGGACTACATGATAAACATCGACTATGTCATTTTTTTCAAATATTTTAGTGGCCACAGTGTGAAGGTCCCTTCCTTCTCTTTCAGATGGACAACTCCATCTATTTTTTCTTCATAAGCAAGGGGTATGTTACTTGTGACCTTTAAAATACTTACATTTTCATCTCCTATTCCTTTCAATTGACTCCATGTACAATAGATAGTGAGTGAATATTCCCAATTCCCATAACAACACCATCAAATGGATCCAACACCTCAATTTTATCCCCTTCTTGGAGTTTATCAATAAATGTCTGCAAAAAAAAAAAACACATTATATTGTTTTTGACAGCTATATGTAATGTCTTATGTCTTGGAATAAATTATTTTTTGTATGTAATTTTTTTGATTTTGTTGAATTAAAAAGAAGCAATTTTTTACTTTGAAAAAAAAAAAAACCATTGCGAGGTACAAACAAATGGAGGGAAAGACTACAATTGTGCTCTAATGTTCGAGTACTCCAAAAAGAGACATGGATTAGCAATGAAGTCCCCCCAACTGAGGACCATGACATCCCCAAACACAATGCACTAATGCATTGTCAAAATATATGTATGCACTCTAATACAACTAAGCTCTAAGCTTCCATATGTAATTTATATGCTCTCCCTTATTTCCATAATCTATGTATACTAGCTAGTTACAATTCACTACTATTCAAACCAACTTCTATCAAATAGGTAATGATTATCCTTATTTACATAATAAAACAACCATTACTTGAATAGTACTTACTTGCATGTGTTTTCATAGCACTCACCTCGAGTTTAGCATGACTACCACTATGAATATCATGTGCATGCTCGTCGAGTTCATCATCATAATCACTATCAATGTCATTGCAGACATGAAGTTGTACAACTTTGCAAAGAGTTCTATTGAAAAAGCCTTTTTATTTTCATTCTACTTTCATATAATTTCTCTGCATGTGGTTTAATCATCATGCAAAAATTAATATAAGTCAAGTAAATAATGCAAAAGGTATAAATTTTTGTCCAAAAGAACATTTTAAGCACAAAGAATGGCAAAACATTGGGACATATTAACTATTGGTGTAATTAATTAATTAATTATTACACTAACATAAGTTAATTTAGGTCTTGCATTTAATTAATTAAGTCCTAGGTTGCATTATTAGATAAATCATTTAATAAATGGGATAATATTCCCTTCCTTATTTATAGGAGATAAGATTCCTTCTAGAAGATGAGTTGTCCTTCTAGAACTTATCTCAACATTTAATGATCATCTTGATAGGGTTTACATGTCACATGTTGTTAGATCAAGACACATGGCAACATCTCATGCATATTAGGGTTTAGCTCTTGCCTATATAATCAGGCATCTTGTTCATTTGTATCATATCAATCATCATATCAATAGAATCTTCAATCAACATTCCATTGTTGCAACACTTCTTTTGTGGTTGATTATCTTTCATGGCTAAAGTCCTTTATTGAAGCTTCAGGGGCTGTGCAATCCATCATCTCAACATGGTATCAGAGCTAGTCCATTGAAACATCAACCCGAGATCCAGGAAGTTGGAATGTGAGATTCTTTGCAGGCTTGGAGTTTTATGTTGCAGGCTAGTTGGCTCTACTCGGGAGCCAAGCTGATTTCTAGTGCAGATCAGGACCTCTTCAACCTCTCCATTGCATCCAAAAGGCCTCAAAACCCATAGATCGCCTGTTCATTCGTCAAAACCGGAGACATATCATCCGGGAGCCTGTGAGGTATTATCTAGGGTTTGCAATTTTTTGTACTATCCATACAGTTTTGCAGAAAAAAATCTTCCCTCTCTGTCCTCCATCGAGGCAAAATTTTTTTAGAAAAATAAAAAAAAAATTCTGGCTATTTTTCTGGGCAATTTTTCTATAGTCATCGCATAAATTTCAATCTGCAGTGGTTCAACCTGGTATTTTAATCACCAGTCGGCAGAAAAATTATTCCGCAGGCTATAGTTGGGGTTAATTTTTCTTCGGTCGGCATACAACTTTATATCGGCATTTATTTATTTATTTTTTGAATTGCAAATTTTGCAATATTCAAAAAATTGTTATTGTCGGCTTTAGCCGACAGTCTGCGACACCCACCGACCACTTCTTGCGTCATCCGCCGTCATTTGGCCCCACCACCATCGGTCACCGGCCATCGTAGACCTCTCGCCAACCACCACTCTCCGTTCTGGCGACCATCCCGTGCCCGCCGAAGGTTGTAGCCCTCGCCCTGGTCCTATCCGCGATTGAGGGCCCCTCTATCCCGAGCGGTGGCTCCTCCGCCGGCTGCGCTACCAATCCCGCCACTCCGACGCCGCTCGCCCGGCAGAGATTTTTTTAAACTGCCAGCGCCGCCCGCGGTCACATCAACGACCAAGGGCCCTGATTTTTCAGCCCCTAGGTGCCTCATTTTTGCGCCTTGTTAGCCAGTATAGATCACATTGTAGTTTTTCTTCCAAAGGCCATATTTTCGCGCCACAGTATCAAAAATTCGCAAACAAGATATCGACGGAAAGAGAATTCAGAGCACTATCCATTGGTGCCATCTATTTTGTAGTATTTTTCTGCTATCAAATTCAAAATTCAACTGAAGTCAACCCTCCATTCTGGACTCAACGGTGCATATCTTCGCATCAGATTGTTAGATTTCAGAGATTGCAGCGGCATTCGAGAGATATGTCAGTGCATTTTTTCATCAGTCCAGTCATCTTCTTTGGTTTCAGCTCCAGGTATCCTTTTTTTTGGTTTTTTGATTCTTGAGACATCCTGAAGATTGAAGAAGAATTGTTTGATCTCGAAGGCATATTCTCAGTTGCATATCTATTTGGAAGTCTTTTTTCTCTGTTGAAGGTCAGTGTCTTTTTTTTTGTGGAGAAATTTTCTTTATGGGGCTTGCATATTATTCTCCTTTGGTTATGTTGCACAAGGGTAACTATCAGCAATGGCGAGATGGGATCTGCCACCATCTTCATTCACTTGATTTGTTGCCACATCTATTTGGTATAGTACCTCATCCGAGTGAAGGTATTCATGAACTTGCTTGGAGTTGCAGCAGGTACACTATTTTGGAGATTCTTGAGATGCAAGTTGATTGCAATATTTTGAGATCTATTGATCATTGTGATTGTCCTCACATTCTTTGGACTAAGTTTTGGGAGCTATACAGAGATTCAGACACTCCACCATTCCCTGATGGTCATGATTCAGAATGTCATTCTTCAAATCAAGTACCCCATGATGCTATTGTTGTGCAGGAAGTTGATTGCCTTGATCTTTCCGAAGAGGTTGACAAGGTTCCTTTCGGTGCTTCTTCTTCATCAAAGATAGTTGGTATCCCTTCACATTCAATGATTCCTTTTCCAGAATCATTGATTGAGGCTTCCACTATCATTAACCATCGGGACACATTCCGCTTTTTAGACTTGGCTTCACAAGATAGCTTCGTTTCAGGTATCACTGACTTGGCTACTTGTACAGGTTTGGAGGACATTCTCGAGGGGGTATCACTCCTCTATTCAAAGATTTCATATCCGAGACTTCTTCCCTGTCATTCTATTCAGGACTTGAAGTTTCTTCAGCATCTACCATTGGACTTGCTTTAGACTTCTTTCAGTGGTTTTGAGGACACTTCATTCAGGGGGGGTTATCAAGTCTCCATCACATTCATCATATCTCTGTCTTTGGATATTGTTCAACATCAGTTTCTGCATCGTCCTGATCTATCACCCTCTTCATTGGTTGTGGCATCTTCATCATCAGGCAAGGAGACATTTAAGCAGCGTTCAGAGACATCATCGGCATCCACCTTCATCCTTCCTTCCTTCAATTCCTATCCGGAATGGGAAGCATCTCTCCACTTGCAGTTGGTTTTGTTTCTTCCGAAAGGGAGACAAGTTGTTTGTCAGCATTGGATCTTGTTCTGTCTTCAGACACTTACCTTTTTTGCAGGTGATATCATCTTCTGGGGGGGCTATATAGTCTCTCTATTGTATCCATGTGATGGATGGTGTACTTGGGGGGTATTTGGGAGTCCTCCACCCTTCCCATTCTCACATTCTTTCTTTTTCATCTCCTTTTTTGGAGAGGGGTTTTGTTCCCATTGGGTTTTCTCCTTTTCTCCGGTTGTGGGAGATTTTCTGCATCTTCATGTACATGGGTACCTAACATGGCCTCGTAGCCGGGACCCATCATCATCTTGCATAATCATTGCATCTTCCTCCCTAAGTTGCACTTATGGGGGGGTGTTGGTGTAATTAATTAATTAATTATTAAACTAACATAAGTTAACTTAGGTCTTGCATTTAATTAATTAAGTCCTAGGTTGCATTATTAGATAAATCATTTAATAAATGGGATAATATTCCCTTCCTTATTTATAGGAGATAAGATTCCTTCTAGAAGATGAGTTGTCCTTCTAGAACTTATCTCAACATTTAATGATCATCTAGATAGGGTTCACATGTTATCACATGTTGTTAGATCAAGACACATGGCAACATCTCATGCATATTAGGGTTTATCTCTTGCCTATATAATCAAGCATCTTGTTCATTTGTATCATATGAATCATCATATCAATAGAATCTTCAATCAGCATTCCATTGTTGCAACACTTCTTTTGTGGTTGATTATCTTTCATGGCTAAAGTCCTTTATTGAAGCTTCAGGGGCTGTGCAATCCATCATCTCAATATTAACTTACAACTTAAAGAATGCAAAAGTTATAAATTTTTGTCGAAAAGAAGAATGACAAAACATTGGCACAAATTAACTTACAACTTAAAGAATGAAAAAGCTATAATTTTTTGTCCAAAAGAACATTTTAAGCATGAATAATGACAAAACATTGGGACAAATAACTGACAACTATTATATTAATTACCTCAACTTCAAGACAACTAAGATGACTGTGTTGCACATTCTTGTCCACTTCGTCATGATCACTATCAATATTGATAGCTCTGTTGACATCACAAAGGAAATTTTTTGTTTTCCTATTGCTTTGATAAAATTTCTCTGCATGTGGTTTAACCATCATGCAACAAAATATACAAAGCATTCAATAGTCAAGTAAAGAATGTAAGCTATAAATTTTTCCAAAAGAACATTTTCTAGATCACTCCAACAATAAAGAAACTGGGTTGGATTCTCCTATGCTTAGATTTCAATAATCTACATATTAAGAGGCATTTGCATATATAATTTCCAAACAAGAAGAAATGAGATCAATAGTTCCTCTTACCTCATCCGAATCCATGAATTTATGCTCATTCCATGCAGAAACTATAGGGTTAACAGAGGCAACCAACTGCGAAACTTGCTGAGTGAGATTGAATATGAAACTCATTACCTTTTGGTACCCTAGTTCATTTGAATTGACATGATCTACAAAGGCTCCTAGTGGGAATTGAATAGATGGCTTTGAAATCTCTGTTGACAAACTAGATTTCTACTTCATCCTACTCTTAGATTTATTAGGATCTAGTGTTGCCATATAATTGACAATATCTTCTGCACCTGCTTCTCTAATACTATTTTCCACCTAAAATATAATGTCAATTTCAACATATATTCATTTCAATAAATTTTTTAAATAAATAACACAATGTAAATTGAACCAAAAATCCATACACTTACTGCAAATTTGTCCATTTTGGCATGCAACCCACTTCGGTTAAATGTATATCCAACCCTCACATTATCTCTTGCTCTCTTGCCTTTGTTACTCTTTTCCAAATATTCTTCAAAATGCATACTTTCTTTTAATGCCTCCCACTATTTGGGAGATAGAGTGGAGTCTAACCTCTCTTTTCCTTCCATGACTATTTTTCTACAGTTATATCTAAAATTGATCATCAAAATTCTCATCTTTTTCCTATAATATTTTCTAGAGATTTGTCCACCAATAGTCTCAAAAGCATTTTCCATTTTTTGTATAACATTTTCCATAATTCATGGATCTTGCTCTACAAAAATTGATTTGCAAATATCCAAATGGTCTCTAGAAATCTTACACCCAACTCAGAGGCCCACTTTGCAGCATTTGGCCCAATGGGCTCACCATATCTCGATACCTCAACCAAGAGTGTCTTCTTTCCTTCTAATTTTCTTTCTTTTGCATTCCTCTCTGTAGATCTGTACAAATCTTGACTCAATATTTATCTTTTGAAAAAAGGAGACACATCTTATATTAAACCACTACTAGTATTTCTAGCTGATCCACTAGTTCCATCAAATGTTCAAGATGCAATAGGTGCACTCTGAGGCACAATAGATGCAACTAGCGGTCTCTCTTCATGACTTTCATTAACCGAAACTTCATGCTCATTGGCCACATCAGGTGTGGCATGAGTAGGTAGATCATTATTGGTCTCCACATATTTCACTTCAAACACATCCTTTAATGATGAATAAATCATCTACAGACCTTCTGTTCCTTTGCTTTGATGTTGTTCAATAATCTCTCATAGACTTTATGCTAAGAGATCATCACGACATTGCACATCACCATATGTTATATAAGGTTGCACATCACCATGTGCTATATCAAGCTACACATCATCACAACTATTGTTTTCACCAACTGCATTTTTTGAATCACAAATGTGTTAGCTTCTACGAGATGGCTATAATGTATATTTTCTTTCCTTTTATTTTTTGTCTGCATTTTCTTTGCACTCTTTTTCTTGCCTATAAAACAAAAAAAATTATATCGTATTATGTCTTATATACATAAAGCTCTTGCCTATAAAATTTCATTAAACACTATTAAACAAGTAATATACTACTTAGTGGATTTACAACTTGCCTATTTGTCAAACCAAGACGCAATAAATATTCATTATTATTGGACACTTTTTTCACTATGCACGTGCTCATAATCTGTCAGTGAAATTTCAGCATTGTGATCACTATCATCTAATTTGTGCCTTATAGTCCTTTTCCTCATTCCTTGAAGTCAAAATAAACAATAATGTATAAATCAACAACTTGAATTGGTAAAAATTTATTGAGTTCAAAAGTTAATAACTATTGAATTTTCAATCTGCTGATAATTACAAATGGAAACTTAAAATAGAATTCAGTTTATAGATTAAAAAGAATTTGCAGTAAAAAACCAAGATGTTTACAATTTTAAGTATCAAACAAATTTTCTTTAGGGATATATTCACAAGAAAAGAAATCATAAAAACATAACACAAGTAGGATGAAGGAAAAACATACTCTAGTTCATCATGAGGTGTGTTCGAACCTTCAAAATTTTCCTAGTTCCATCATCACAATTAACCTTGAGCTCCATGACCTGAGCCTCAAACCTTATATTCCTTTTTATTTTTGACTAAGCCTCCCCATTGTAAAAAAACATATAAATTTTTTAGGTCTGAATGACACTAAAAGATCTATACAAAGCCAAAAATTCATCATATATACTTAAGAAAAAACATGTCTAGCTATTTTACATCCATAAAAGTCATTTACTGCAATCCCACATCATCAATTTGAACCCTTAGTGGGCTGGCGATATAGAAAAGAAAACATAAAAGTATTCACCACAATACCATGAGGGTATTATAATAAAGGTACGGTTGGGTGGTATAAAAGAGCTTAATTACATTATGACCGCAATACTATGGCAAGGAAAAGTGAACAGTGCGGTATAGTAGGGAACAACTCGCCACCTTGCAAGGAAGGAGATAATAAAGAGTGGTAGTGAGATAAGAGTCCCGCTGCACTGCAATGAAGCATAAGGAAGCTTGCTGTATAGTGGTATACACCCCGCTATCCTACGATAGAGAAATATCAAGACAACAATACAATGGTAAGTTTGATAAAAAAAAAGATTCCTGACCCCACTATCTCACACCAGTTAAAGAAAGAGGCAGCGATGTTGCAGTATAGACTATTAGAGCATTATTACTAGTTGCGGTATTAAATGCATAACTCATAACAACCCTTAGATTTTGTGAAAATCAATGGTGCACATTCAAACTTGAAATATGAGATGATCACAAAATGTTTTGCATAAGGTTGATATTAATGATGAAATCACTCAACTCATAAGCCACTAAAATTGATAACTCAACATTTTTTTGGCATTCATTTGCAAGGATTGTCAAGTAGGAAGCTAGGAGTTCAACAGGGCGAAGTTCTGCAACTATCACATATTGAGTAAGTACACTGAACTTAATGAAGCAACTTTACAAGCATATAATTTTTTGAAATCATGTATTTAAACACTTAGAAAGCTTGGGTAGAGGTTGACATTAGATATCACGCTGCCTAAAAAGAAGGAACCTGTTGATGGTAAAAAATAACACAACATTAAAATAGAATATTGTTACTCTACTTCTCCTGAAAAAGAAAAAGAATCTAAAACTATCTATCTTCCAAGGTCTCGGTAGTTGGTTCTCAACTGTATTGTTGTCATTCAATGGCCTATGTAACTGTAATGTTCAAGGGGCCTACTGGTAAAGAGTACAAAATGCATAATAGAAACTAATCTAACATTTGGGGGGTGTAAATAAACAATAAAAGATAGAACAAAGCTTAGGACAACAAAGCATGAACACAAATTTCTCTTAATTTTGACATATAAACTTCATAATGAGCATTTATTCAACCAATTAAAAACCATAAAATGACACAATCTACAGAACAATTTGTACCATTGTATTCATTCATAGTGCAGATTCAAGATGTACAACCATTCATCGTCACTTTTTTTAAAACTTTCTTTTCAAATAAAACACATTACCAACTTATTGCCAAAATTCATAGATCAACAAATATAAAGAAATACCATCCACAAATAACTTAATGAAATAGTTTCAGATTCATAATCTTCTATTTATGTTCATCAAATAAGAGAAATTTATGCACAACAAAACTCACTGGCATACGAATAACTACTGTTCATTAACATTATCATCAAATTGACAAACTCTTGAAATAAACTAACTTCATTAAAACTGTAAAACTATTTTTTGAGTATCTTTGCATAAAAGCTATAAAAATCCTAAAAAAAGTTGTAAATATTATCCTAAATCTCTCATAGGTAGCCAATCTTGACTTCAATTAGCTGACCTTTACAAAATGGAGAGGAATTCTACGTATAGACAAATTCAACACTAATTCCTCCCATAAAAATTAAGATCCACAATTTGGGGCTCTAGATCCACAATTGTAGGGACTTCAATGTTTGTCTCTACTGTAATTGTTGAAGCTAAACAAGTTTTCCAGCTACCCATTTAACCAAAATTTGAACTCCAAGTCTTTACTTAGATCGCTGCCCACTACCAGGAATTATTCTTGACTTGCTAGCTCTGTTGCATAGCCATCCCTTTACTCAAAATCTTTCCAAAAAGGTACTGTTGTTTAAAAGATAATAAAAATAATTAACTTTTCTTATCACCCTCATGCTGAACTCCACGATATTCATCATTATTAGCCAGAATTTGTTTCAACGTATCATCATCTGGTCCATCTACCCAGCCGACCTTAAATCCTGACTCTTCAAACTTCTTCTCTGCTGTATCCACAGTTACCTTTATTTGACCAACGTCCTTGGTTGCCCATCGCAGGTCGCCTCTAAGTTCCAACAATCTATCCATGAGTGGTGACTCAACAGTATCTCCTTCTGTTAACATTCCATTCAGTTGTTCCTCCCATGCATCCTTGATATCTCCCAAGGATTTGAGCCTCTGATCTGGAGGTAAGTCTTTACCAATGAACCTTGAAACAATCTCTTCAAATATACCAGTATGTTCAAATACCTCATGAACATTCTTTAGCATGATTATCCCGTGTTCAATCAAAGTATCTGACTTAAAAGAAGATATATGAATAGCCTTCACATCGTATCCATAATCTTCATCACCCAAAATCTGAGACTGTACTAGCTCTTCATCAGAAATTTTATCGATTTCCCTCAGCTTTCCTAAATATTCTTTGAGCTTTTCCTCTTCTTCCCATGATTTCTTCATGGCCACCTCTATGGTCTTGACTAATTTCAGTCCCCTGTAATAATACTTAAAACCTTAATCAAAGAAATAATCCATATCAGCTTTAAAGCTATTAAGCCAATTATCTACCCATGTGGGTTTCTTCTTCATTTCAGTCAAGCCGTCTACCTCTTTTCTGCTGATTAGAAAAGGAATCTCAAATGGTGCAGGCAACTCAGGAGTAGATGACATCAAATCCTTCAAGAAATCTTTCATTTTAACAACTTGAGCCTTAAGCTCATCTTTGGCCTATTAGTCCTTGATTAACCTGGACTTGGTAGTAGTGGCAACAATGTCAATCAAATTAATTTGTTGACTTCTCGTGTGCTTTCCCAGATTAACAATACATATCTGATAATCTTTGGCTTGCAATTCTCTATCATCCTTGTCAGCAATAGGATTAGCAATTTCAGCTACCAAATCTCCTTCATATGTGAGTTTGGTTGAATGCACTGCACAAGCCTTCTTCTTTTCCTTTACCTTATCAATTTCCACCCTCATATCATCCCAAGTCACTGGTTGGGCTTGTACTTGCTGCCTTTTCTCTAGATTCAGTTTCAGCCAAGTGGGTGTAGCTGGCTGAGTGGCTACTTGTTGAATGTCAAGAGGTGTAGAAGAAATAACTCCAATTGTTTGCTAAGAAGCAACTTTCTGAAGCTCTTCTTTCTCTTTTTGCAATCTTTCCTGCTCCTTCCTTTCGTTCTCAACTTTTATCTCTTCTATCTTCCTCATTTCCTCCTCTCATTTGGTAGCCTCTTCTTCATCTCTTAGCCTTTGCTGCTCTAATTCCTTGGCTCAGAGCTCCTCCTTTGCATCCTTTTCTTGTGCAACTTTTCTTTCCAATTCCTTGCTTCAGCTTCTTCCATTTCATGAGCTAACTCATATTTTCTTTTCTGTTCTTCTTCTTCTTCTTCTTCTTGGGAAGCTTGTTCATCAGCTAGATTTTGAGCACCTTCCATCAATTCTTGTTGTTCTTTATCCATTAGTACATCTTTCAATTCCATTTTAGCATTATGTAGGCTGCTAACTTCAAATTCAGCTCCTTCTTCTCTTAGTTCTTCTTCAACCTTTTTCAAATACTCCTCCCACTCAGGTGCTTCTCCCTCTTGGGATGGGGTTCTTTTAGATTTCAAGGAGATATCTTGAATATTTACTGTAGCCTGTCCTTCTTCCCTGATAATTGGTGTTCCCGAAGTTGTTGATACAGTAGGGGCACTTTCCTCAGTTTGCAGAGGAACAATTTGTCTCTCCATAGAACTCTCCTCACCAGGGTGAACAATGACCAAAGGTACAACAACAAAACCTGAAGTGACACCCCCAAAAACTGCTTCATAGGTAACCTTTTCTTTATGCAAAGCATCATCAAACTTCTTTAAGGAAATTTCTTCTTCTATTTGTGGAGGCTCTTCAGTGGCTTCCTCTGTCGTTGAAACACCTTTCTTTAATCTTGTATATTGTTTGGTCTCTGCAGATGAAGTGGGTTCATTGCTAGGACCTCTTTTCTTTCACTCTATCCCTTGGTTGATTTAACTGGTGTTGTATCCACTTCAAGCTCCTGTTTATCACTACCCGCAATATCTTTCCAATATTAGTATTTTCTTTCTCTCCCCAATTGATGGGTGACAGGGCCTTTGGAGCTACTTGATCAATATCATACTGGGGATCAAGAGTGATCCCATCATCGGTAGTGTCATCAGGTATATCAATTTTAATTTCAAAATCCCTCATCTGGGGGATTTTTAATCTCTCATAATCTCTTTTTCTTACCTCAGAATGATCCTGGAGGTTTACCCAAAAATCCTCAAGAAGTGGAACATGTTGAGTAAAGTAAGAAGTGTAAAGGGCATGCATCTTCTTCTTAGGATCAAAATTCTTCCTAGAAGTATGTTGTTGGAAATTTAAAGTCTAGAACTCTTTAGTTGTTGATTTAGCCATAACTAATGAAGAACAAGAATAAAATCCCAATTCCAAGGGAAAATCATGTGCAACAGTCCTGTGTTGTGAAGAGAAAACTACATTCACCTTTGCAGCTTGCTTGGAAAATTCCATTAAAATCCACCTATTGCCACAACATCTTGGAAATTTAAATGGATGACCATCAAAACCAAATAATTTGAAATATGTTGACCTGGGGTATTGAATGAACCAACATAACCATTCCTGAATAAATTCCATGGCTTCCCAGGACAATCTGAAACCTGTCCCTTGTGAGCTAATTTATAACCACATATAGGAAAGCATCATTTACTCTTTTGAAATGCTTCTTTGATTCCTTGAGCTCCAACTGATCATAGTGTTCCCAAAATTTCATTTGATTTGGGCCATCATCCATCGACCCTACAATGTTTAGTCTAGGAAACCTTCCAATTCTTGCTGCACAATATATAATATAAGAAGACATGTAAAATGTCTTGGTCTGTGTCACCTTGAGGAGCTAGTCATGAATGTTGTCTCAAATGATTTTCCCCCAATCCAAGTGTTTCTTTCCATCAAGTATCAACTGGATGAATGGAAACATCCATAGTTCAAAGACACGAGAATTTTCCTTTCCAAATTCCTTGGCCAACAATGTAATAATGTCTCCAATGTTCTCATAAAAATCTGACCTTTTCGAGTTATTAGGCACTTTCTTTGTTGACTTCTTTTCCTTCTTCAACCACAATTTTTTGATGAGTTGCTTCTTTCCCTCCACATATCTGTTCCATAGCTCAAGTGCCTTATCCTCAGTCATCATCTTCACATCAAGGTAAGGAGGGAGGTCAAAGACATGCCTAATCAGGGTAGGAGTTAGATCAATAATCACATTGCCTTGGCAATCAATGCACTATCTCTAAGTGGGATTATATGTTTCAACAGTTGTCAAAATGAACTCAGGACACTGTACTACAATAGTTAAGCTAGCTACATGAGCTAGTACTGACTCTGTAATTATTTTTTCTTTCAGAGCAACATCCTATGAAAATGTATCTTTGATGAACTGATCCAAATGCATATGTCCCACCAATGTGTTAGTTATTTTTGAGACTTCAGAGTTAAATTTGGATGGGGCTGGATTCCCTTGATACTTATATTTCATTGTGTAGGGAAATTGTTCTAGTTTCAATCTCTTCTTGCTGGCCTTCTTTGATGCCCCCTCAGATGTTCCCTCAGCTAGTAGTCCCTCAATAGGTATCTCTTCCTCAAAGTTAGACATTGGTTAAATATCCTGCACAACTGACCATCATTAGATACAAAAGGAAACATATAAATAACATCATAACATAGGCCTTCATAATAAATCAACATTGAGTCAGAAATAATTCAGTTCAATAAGTTAATTTGATCATTTTCGGGCTTCGGGTTCAAAACAATATCAATAACTTAGCCAATTTTATGCATAAATTGAGTTATGTCGGGAGCTAGGACCCGGTCAAGGTCAGGCACTAGACCCATGTTTAAAGAAGTTCAATACTATTCCTTAGTCCGGCCCCACAATGCTTGAGGAATTATGATCGGGTTCGGGACATGGATCGGTACTAGACATATGATGAAAAATGAGTTCAGTGTCATCTTAGAGCCCGACCCCGCAGTATTCAAGAATCGAGATTGGGTTCAGGTCTGGGACAAGCACCTAGCCATATGATAGAAAATAGGTTGAATATTGACTCGCAACCCGATCTTGTAGTGTGGTCAGACGGGGTTGGGGGTCATTCAAAACCATACCCCTTGTGACGAACCAGTGTTGGGAACTTCCTGAGTTCCAATCCCACAATGTAGGATCAAATTGAGGGGTTAGGGTGTTGGGATGAACTAAGCCTAAATTTTTTATAGGAATAGGTCAACCTTAAGTCCCGATCCCAATATGAATGTCAGGAATTAGGATTGGCACATGGTCTTGGCTCAACACCAAGATACTTGTTAGTAAACAAGTCATGTATCAACCCATGGTCCGATCTTGCAATGTTACCGGGAGTCGGGATTGGGTCTTTGACAAACACCAAACCCATCCAAAATGATTAAGTGTAAGTAGACTCTCAAGTTCTGAACTCGGTAAGATATCGGGTGTTGGGACTGGGTCATCGTCAGGTCTAGTTCCAAAATGTAAAATGGAAATGTGTCAAGTTTAAGTCCCGATCCCAATAATACTCCGGGAATCGGGATCGAGGTATTGTCAGGTCTACATACCAACTAGCGAGTTAAAGGTTCGGTCTCAAAAAAATTCCCGACTTCGATGGTAAATGCAGGGGTCGGGTGTGGTATTTTGGAAAGCACTTAATCAATGAATTTAAACCAACTCATGGTATTGGTCCATCCCCTGATCCCGATAGTAATGCAGGGATTGGGTAAGTGAAAGAACCGATACCGAAGAGTTTATAAACCTAAGTGTTTGCTTGATTCCCGACCCTGACAACGATGCAGGATTGGGACACATGAGGGTGATGGATAGCGAAGGTGATATTAAATATGATAGTTTCCAAGAATATGCCTTCGAGACTGGGTTGTGTTGTGGATAAAAAATTGTTTCCAAATGGTTGATAATTCAAAATTGACAATTCTAAGCAGTCTGACCGAACATAGAGTGAAACCTCAGAAAACTAGGGCATAATGAGATGGACAATCCCATGACCAAAAGACACAAGAGAATGCACAATGAACCCACCATAGGTTTGAATGCGAGGGAAAAATACACCAAATGGTGCAGACAAAAAAATAGAGAAGCAAAATGAAACTGAACAAGGAAGACAAACTAAAACAAGGGAAAAAACAAGAAAACAAGAAAGAACAAGCAACGAAAATGGAAAAATGGAAACAAGAACACCTACCTTCGAATGCACCTAAGAATTCTGGTAGTACATTGAGAAATTGTGGCGAACTCTTGAAATCCTAGCCTTTCGTCGCTCTCGTTCTCGTCTCCAAACTCCTGAAAGAAGAATGGATGGAAATCAAGAACAACGAGGTTTAAAAACACATTCGTGCGTGCGAGAGATTATGGAATTAATGGCGGGTTTGTCAAGTCTCAGGATTCGTGCAAATTCATAAATACCAGGCATGGGAAAGAAGGTAAGTGGAAGTCAGGGCCGGGACATGGAGCAAGACCGAACCCTCACTAGGTGCAAGGTTCAATCAAAAGCCCGCGACTTGGTCTTGAAAAACAAATGAAACAACATGGGGAGTGGGATCAAGACTCTAGAAGGAAAAAGAACTTTGAAGAATTCAAAGTTCAGTCACAGCCCGAAGTCTGATCTCGAAAGAACAAAACAAAAACCGGGATCAGAGCAAGAGAAAGAACTGAAAATTTCAATATGTGCAAAGTTCAAGTCACGTTTCAAAAATCGATCCCGCAAAGAACAATAGAAAAAGACACAAAAAAAGGTCGGACCTCAGGATCGGGTTAGAAACGGGAAAATGGACTTTGAAAAGTTCTTGGTTCGATTTTCGGCCCAAAATCAAACTCTGATAGGAATGAAACGCACAAGGAAAAAAGGAAATCGGGATCGGGACATGAACAAAACCTAGCACCTCACAAAAGAAACAAATGTTAGTGCCAACATGTGACCCAAACCTGAAAAGTGAAGAAAAAGAACAAGATAAAAGAACGGGGCCAGGATTGGGACATGAACAAGAACTTGAACCTTTTGAAAAGGAACAAGTGCATGTTCCGACCCACGACCCGAGCCCACAAAACAAAAGAGACAAGGAATTAGGAGGAAAAAGAACAACTTCTAGGGATGAAGAAAGGACACCAAGGACAAACAAACAAGAAGGGGAACCCATTTTGACCAAAAACAAAATGGGGTGGTTATGCAAGGCATAACAAAACTTGAGACTAAGAAGCAAGAGCCTAAGGGTAAAAAGAGATCAACATTAGGTATCATGCTGCCTATAAACAAAGAACCTGATACTAAGAAGGAAGAGCCTAAGGGTAAAAAGATATTGTTACAATAATCTATCTTAGATATCTTACCTAACTTGACTGAGAAAGGATACAAGAAGGTTTTCAATGATACAACTCATGGTTGTAGGGATGCCTTTATTCCCGTTTTAGGGTGGGAATTGTTTTGGTATTTCTATGAAAAGAGGGAAGGGAGAATTCTAGTATCGAATCCATTTACATTAGACTTAGCTAAGATAATTGTCCTGAATGTCTTCATATATGTGGAGTTCATTAGAGTTCTAGCCTAGAATTACCACCCTGCTACCAGCTCCGTGAGGATAATAGATGGGTCACCATTGGTAATATTAACAAAAGTTGTAATCATTGATTCATGCTTCAATCTAAACAAACATGTCCTCACTAAGGTTGACTTGCAAAAGAGTGAGGAAGAATATACTAGGTCAAGGAGAACACATAGAAGTGATGAACTCCCCATATACATGAAAAGGGGTGTTAACAACAAGGTGATACCTATCTCCCTCTCTTCCACCGAACTGTTTGATGTACAATATTTTTAGAGTTATTTCAAGAAAACCTACTTTTCTTTCTGTCAAGTACTTGGGATAGATGCAGAAGAACAAATGCTAGTTAGTTTGATGATGATGGCTATGAGAATTCAGAACCTTGAGACAAAAATTGAATATCATTTTGCCTCATATCTTGAGAAGGCATTACATGAAGGCTTCCTACAAGTCAGAGAGAATAGGGCCCCTATAGCATTTAGGAACTATTCTCTATTGTGTCACTTGATATTGTACTAGAACAAAGATAGATGGACCAAAAGGATGTGTTTGGGTAAGGTTGATCAACAAGGGAACTCGCTGCCCATGCAATGATGGTGTTATACACGGGATAACAGATGCAAAAGATTTGATTATGTAGTGTTCCATGATGAATTTGTGTACAAAGTTATGAGAGTTCTTGGTCACTCATCGCCAAGATTACACACACCTATACTACAACTATTGAGGCCCTTGGATTTAAAACCAGAACAAGGTCATACTCATAACTTTGGTGATTGGTTTTTTCTACACTATGTCACAATAATCAGGATTTATGGGTGCACACAGGCCCCACATATATTACCAAAATATGTTCCTCTTCAGCTAGCCTTTTTAGAATTTGTGTGGCAGATGTTGTGGGTGGAAAAGGATGTCATACAAAAACCAAAGAGGGGTACATTTCTACCTAACTTGAAAACATGTGAAGAATTATCTGTTGGATATGACACCCTTGAAGAATTACAACATTACCTTAATACAAGATATTCTCCGAGCCTTAGAAGTGAAAGAGTTTTTGACCCTAAGGGCCATATGAATTTTATAAGATGAAACCTCCTCACAAAGACTGCAATCAATCATCAAGCGGATTATGAAGAGGATGTGATTAGAAACTACTTCACTCCCCAAGAGGTATATTAGAGGAAAAGAAAATGGGAGATCATGATGAAGCTGCATGAAGAAAGGAAGAACAAGAAAAGTGACTTCTTGGGGTATTTTGTAGAAGAAGTAGATCATATTAAGAGGATACATTTGATATTTGATAAGTTTGATGAATTGTATGCAGCTAAGTCTGCAAGAGAGGAGGAGACACCCACCAAAATATCTCCCAAAAGGCCAAGTGGTATTGTAATTTCAGAGCCATCTCTTGACACTATTTCAGTATGTCATGTTCCTCAAGAATCACCTCTTGAACATCCACTTTGTAAGAAACAAAAGACACAAGAGCCACATAGATTGGTCTCCTATGCAATGAGCGAAGAAGTGGGAGATACAAAAGAAGTGGCTAGTGTATTAAGGAGTTTGAAGGATGATGTTGAGGTAGCTGATAAACCAAACCATGAAACAGAAGCTCATAAACTAGAGGCTAGAATTGATATCCATATGTAGGGAGAAAGGAAAATGTAGGATGATGAGAGGGAAATTGTAGCTCACAAATTTATTGAAGATGATGATTTCATTAAGACCCCTGAATTTAAGGATTTCTAGGTTAAAATGAAAATGAGAGAGTTTGAAGAAAGGGTAGAGACAAACAAGATGGGTGCTAAAGAGTCTCAACACAATCAGATTGTAGCCCAACATTTCAATGAATTGAGAATTTATAATGTTGATATTAGTCCACAAGAAGCTAGGGTTATGGTTTTGAAGAGTAATATTCTCATTATCTCGGGTATGGAACTAAAGAAGATATTATTACTTGACCAAGTAAGAGCACAAGAAGACCCAATGATGATTGCTGAATTTCATTCTGATGAGGGGATAAGTGGCACATGGTACAACCCTAAGATTGAGACCTTGGCATTTTGGGCCAAGCAAAGAAATACACAAAAATCAAGGTTGTTAGATGTGGTACAAGAGATGATAATGCACTCGGCCATGTTCACTCGAGCAGTTGTTAAGGAAATGGAAAACAAATTGATAGAATATGAAAAGGAACATAGATTCTTAAATGATGAGGTAAATAAACTGTTCATAGAAAATGTAAGACTGAAAGAGAAATTGAAAGGAGTAGGGCCCTCAGAAAGTAAAGAAATAGTATTGTATCAACCTCCTACTACCCAATCAACCGATATAGAAAGTGCATCCTTTGAACAGATGAATGTACTAAGATAGGAGATCAAAGAGTTGATAAATACCAATAATGAAGCCAAGGAGGGAGTGAGGGACCAAATCATCTTAATGTCTTGGAGAAAATATTGGATCACATGATCAAACTGATTGAGGATAAATTAGAAAGTGTGTATGATTGCTACACTTCATTATCCCAAGTAATTGACCAGATGAAAGCCCATGCATTTATACTAGATCCTCTTTTCAAGAAGTGGTAGCCAATTCATCATACCTTGGTGACTTTATGCAGGGTATTATAGAGAAGTGTGGAAGCTCCTTCAACTTTGAAGCCAACTGAGGAGATGGTTAAGATAGTTATAGACGAATCTTAGTATATAAATGGAGAAGATCAGAAGATCAAAACAAGGATGGAATTATTTCATACATTGAAGAAGTGGTTTGTGCCAAGGATATTAAAGGACGATGACAAATTGAAAAGACTTAGTGAATGGAGAAAGGAATTTGGAAAAATTGTTCTTGATTGCATTGCTCATGTACAAAAGGATGGTGAATTGAATGTCCACAACCTCAATTTGATCATGGATGGAATAATAGCCTTGGATACCGGATATTATAAATTAATTACATATGGTAGAGGGTTACTCGACAACAGATGGAGGAATCACCTAACAAATATATCAAAGATTCAAGAATAAAAATGGCCTCATGACTACACATTATACAAATGGGAGAAAAAGTATTTGGCTCCTCCAGAAGAATAGGGTCTTGAATATGTTGTAGTGGAAGAACTGAGCCTTCACTCTATCATGGAGAGGGGGACTTTGCCAGATCGAGATGATGATGTGTCTCCTATGTTGATTAATGGACTACAAGTGTATTGCAAGTGCTGCGAGCTTCAAATTAATATTGTCTGCTTTCTCTATTTTATCTTAATTATGTTTTAAGAAAAACTAATATTTATTTTATATGAAGAGGCATGAATTTTGAAAAGATGCCATATTTTGTAATGGTCTGAAGCTTGTTGCTTCTCTTATAAAAGAGAAACCAATATCGAATTTTGATATCATCATAGGCATTTATAGAAACATATATGAGGAGACTTCTGTTCTATTGTAATATCTATTTGAAACAATCAATGGAGAAGAAGATTAAATATAGTGCTCAAATTTTGGTCTCAATTATTTGTTGATAATACTATGTATGATTGTATGGTTGTTGAATAAGAGACAAAAACTATTTTTTTTTAATTGAAAGGCATTTCCATAGCAATAGAGTTATAGAGAGCAAATAAAATAGAGAGTTTAACTAATGAATTGTAAAAAATAGATTTTTATAGTTTATATTCAAATTGCTAATTAAATTGCATTGCACATCTTTTGAACTCAAAGAATTACTTCACAATGCATAACTAATAACTAGATGCTGATAGATGAAAAAATTTCAATTACAATATAGTTTTTACAAAGTAAACCTAAGCAGTTATGTAATTACTTCACATTGCATAACTAAAAACTAGGAGTAGGTGCCAATTGCATTTGGTTGTCATGGCATTCCATGAGACCATATTTCTTTGAGGCATTTTTTCAAATAGTTCATTACCTTGTTTATGCTACCAAATTTTTCATATATGTCTACCCAAACATTTTATCAAACAGTTCACTGCCTTTTTGCTATGGCTAAAAGCCTAAAACAAGTGCTTTTGAACAAGCTATGTGTTGGTACCTCTAAAATTTGGCTAAATTTTGAGGGCCCATGTAAAATTTTGCCTAATGCACTCAGAAGTACCTTGCAGAATAAGCCTAAGTGGCTCACTTTGGGAGCTCATATTTTGACACCCATGAATTGTCATGAAAAATCACTTTGGGGAATTGTTGAACACCTATTGGAGATGCCATATGTCCATTTTCAGCTTCCCATGATCAATTTTAATAAGTTTTTGATGCCCCTTTCTGGAGGTCTAGAAGTTGGTTTGTTGTTT
The DNA here is from genome assembly GCA_007258455.2 of Sequoia sempervirens. Taxonomy (NCBI): domain Eukaryota; kingdom Viridiplantae; phylum Streptophyta; class Pinopsida; order Cupressales; family Cupressaceae; genus Sequoia; species Sequoia sempervirens. Next base: position 10,136 of record VDFB02338666.1, on the reverse strand, counting down.
ACACATGTTGCACCTTCCTGAGTAGGCCATCTTTGTGATGTTGAATCTTTGTGCCTGTTGAGTATTAAGCCCAAATGATATTTTTCCATGATTATCTGCATCTTTATGAAGCCCCATGTCAGTTGGAATAGCCCCATGAATACATTTGTCAAGTTTCCCAGCTTGATTCCGTTTGCAAATTGTTTAGATTTGCAAACTGAACTGTGTAAATCTGCAAAAAATGGCCTCACATTTGAATTTTTATTTTGCAACCTTTTAACTTGCATGCGAAAGTGGTTGTTCCCTATGATTGTATATACTATTATATACCACTTTTCCATTTTGCAGTACCCCAACACCTGATTTGATATTTTTTCAAAGCCCATTCCAGATGAACTTTTTCAAGGTTTCAGAATTAGCATTTTCAGAAAAGTTTGAGAAGACAACTTTGTCAATTAATATCTTTCACCTCAGGATCCATTTTTCCGATCTATTTGTTGCACTACATTCTTGGGTCAAGTGTCTACATGCCTACTCAGTTTCAGGCTCCCAAGATAAATTCTGATGGGTTATTTAATCATTTTCTGATCGGGACATGGCAAAAAATGGTGTTCCAAAATTTGAAAATCTAAGGAGAACCCATTTCTTATTTTTGTCTAAAACCTCTACAACTCCATTTTCATCAAGATTGGAGGTCATTTGATACATTATATTAATGTATTTTTGTTGCGGCGAACACGCCCTAGGGGCTAGTTTACAAAGGAGGTACCTAAATTTTAATGGCTGGGAAAAATTTGAGGAAATGGGATTTCTCTAAATAATTGAGTATGGCCAAATGCAAAAAATCTCGGCTCCAGGTGTCCCGGTTTTCCCACAGTGAATTTTCTCCGTTTAGCCTACAGGCGTAATTAAAATTTGCATTTTTTCTAAAGTTTCAAATGCTTATTTTAAAAATGTTTTTGAATATTTAAACATTATGCAAATATGAAAAATGCAGTTAGTGAAAAAATAAGATACATTTCAAATGTTTTGAGCAAAAACAAGTTTAATTCTTGCTTGTGATTATTTGAAAAGCGACTTTCACGACTTTCAAGCTTCACGGGAAAACTCATCCATTCTTCACATTCAAATTGGTGAACAGCAATGGTGGTTGCCTCTCACTGCTCATTGCGGATTGAAGGTCTCTTTTCCAAATCAAATTAGTGATGAGCAATACCATTTCCTCTTTGTCGCATATTGCTGATTTGTGTCTTCACCTTTTTCCTGCATTCGCGATATGCGATGCTTGTGCAAAGGCATCTGGAAATGTTTGTAAAAGGAAATGGTGGATTGAGAAAAGAATCCATGGCAATCTTTGATGGAATTTTAATAGCAGGGTAAAATGGGCAAATGGTTTCTGCAGCCGAAAAAGGAGGAATTAAAATTTTCTTCGTTGGTAAGAAAAATTGTAAATGCATTGTTGGGATTTACAGGCAGTGAAATGTGAAATAAAATGGTGAATGCACAACTAGATAGAGGAATATGGATTTGCATTTTGAATGCTGCAAACATTTGATTATTGCTGATAAATTTCATAAAGAAGTTGTGTATGAGGAACGATGGACTTGGGTGGAGAAGAGGGCTTTCACCCATCGTTGTTTTCAGTGGTTTCTTCCTCCAAGCATTAAGAGGCGATACAAACCTTCCTTTTCGCACATCGTTGATTAATATTTTCTTCTCCAAATGTATTAGCGATTGGCGAGACAAAGTTGGTTTGATTTTCATCGGGCCTCGTTAATGATTATTAACTTCTCCATAGTGTATTCACGATATGCGATGGTGTTGGGGAAACATTGGAAAGTGAGTTTGCGGTGGGCCCATGCTCTCTTAAAAAAGGATTTGAGGGTGAGTTTTAAATGTGTTGGGGTAATAAATAAGTGTTGCCGGATAACTAAATTTGGGGTTTTTAGATTATTTGAAAGCACATTTTAAATATGGGGCATGAATAAACAATTTTAAATATTGCCCGATATAAGTAATTGAAGGCCTTTGCTAAAAGAGAAAAATCAAATCAAAGTATTTTTTGGGGCCGCTAAATGCAAAGATAGTGGGGATGGAAATGGGTAAAATATTTTACCCAAGGAAAATGTTAAAAGCCCCACCATTTAAAGGGTAAATGATTTATTTTAATAAGGTGTGCAAGTGCAGGCAGTGTGAGAATTTTTACCCGAGGAGAATGTGAATATTTTATTCACGTGCATAGTGTTTTGATGGAAATAAGTTTTACAGAGAGGACCATTTTCACGTAGCTGAGTGAAAGATGAACAGGTAAAAGGGGAGATTTTTATTACAATGAAGGGTTTTACAAGCCAAGAGAATATTCTCTACAGCAGGGCATTTCTTCAACGTGGGTAAAGCGCAAAAAAATAGAATGATGAATTTTCACAAAGAGGAATATTTTTCTGTTGCAAGGAAATGGAGTGAGGAGCAAGAAAACAGAGAGCAGGTTGAAGATTATTCTGCAAGCAAAGGCAATTGAAGATTAGCAAACCGAAATGTGCCAAGTGTCTTCTTCAGAGGAACATTTTGGGTTTTTTGTTTTTCCTTAAGTGTTGTCTTTCTGCCTCATTTTGAAGGAGGTTGTTTTGTAATTAATCACATAGAATACTGTAATAGGAAGAGAGAACATTTTAAAGGTTTTGTTTTAGGTTGGAGTCTATTGATACTTATGTAATTTTGATTGCAATACTAGTAAGATAATATTGAATAGTGCAATTTCAAGGCCATTTTCTCTCCTATGTACATGTTTTATAAATTATGAATAACATAATCAAGGGTTATTTTATTCGTCTCCATTGAATTCCAGTGGATGTTTAGTTTTATTCTTGCTTGTCCATTCAAAGAATGTATGTAAATGCTTGAGTGAAGCTGGTGGTTTATGTTAGGTTGAGTGCTAGGATTCTAATAAGAAGTTATGGTTGAGATATTATGTTGAAATACTGTAATGCAGTATCTTCAAAGCTTGAATGATGCTATGCATTAAATTGTTATCAGATTGCACAAATATTGAAATTGATTCTGTCCCAATGGATAAAGTATTGATCTAAGTGTGTTTTTCTTGTTTCAGTTTGGTGGTTAATTCAACAGCTGATCAAAAATTTAAATAAAATAAAATTTCATTCTCAATTTGTTTCTATGTTGAGCTCATTATATTACATTTCTCATGTTTAAATTAGGCATTACTGTAGAGGTCAACCAAGCCTTTATAGTATTGTCTCTATTAAGCATCTAAAGGAGAAAATTTGTTTACAGTGTATTTGATACTTTGGCACACAAGTATCTATAAATATATTGTTGGGATCACCCTCCCAGGTTTAACAAAGCTTGAAGTGTAGGGGAGAAAGGGGTATTTTATTCACTCTCTTGTTCGTTGGCCATATCAAACCTTTGAGTCTGAATATGAGAGAGTGGCTACTCTTTAGGACACATTGCATTTGTTGATTGGGAACCAATAGATTGGAGACTTTGTTGGGGAGTACTTTGAATCTCCAGTTGCAGACTGTGATATCATAGAGTCATATTATTTGGTGAATGAAAGACTGGTTCAAAAGTTGAAGAAGTTCCAGATCTACAGATTGATTTGTAGCAGCCCCAAATTCAGAATACTGTGAAGTGACTCTACTGGAAGAACTTAGATAAATATATCCTTGCTTCAAAGGTTTTCCTCTTGTGGAAGAGGTGGCGACTCTTCTTTATAATTTGTGCATAGGAAGGGCTGCTATTTTTTATTGTAACCTGAAAATTCTCTATTCAAAGTTGCAACAACTGGAGGTGTGAAGGTACATGGTTCTCTGCCTAGTTTTGTTTGCTGAACCTATTATATTGAATGCTATTATAGTTCTATTCAAAGTGTTTTTCTAAGAATTCACAAACTGGCTAATATGGATGGTTAGAATGAAGTATACCTTAAGAATTACTATCCATTTGCATTATCACATGTTAAAGGCCCAAGTACCATCATATTAGCAACTATCTTAGTGATCCTTCATATTGTCATAGTTGTGATTGTGCACCATTAGCTAAATCTAGATTTGCATACATCCATGGATTATCAAAGAGAAATAACCATGCCATTAGAAACTTGGATGCATGTTGTCAAGAAGCTTCAGAAGTTTGATAATCCTTAGATAGTTGATACTAAAAGAAGCATGAACCCAAGTGTGAACAAGCCTAGGATAAGGCTTGAATGGAAAGCTGTATTCAAAAGGGGAGTTAAAGAGTTAAACAAAAGGCACCTGATGGCTATACAAACCCAGTTGAGAGATAATCATACTAGATCTGCTAGCCAAGTTGCTGCACCTATTATCAATTCATTTGATTCATTGTATGACCAATTAGACTTGTCATGGGTTGATTACAAGGTTAAAAGTATGCCATCTCGAGTCTATAAGTAGATTCCTAGATTTAATGGATATAATATATGTGAAGGAGATGCACATGTCCAAAGTTTTTATAGCTTCATGGTGAAACATTCATTTGGAGATCAGGATATGTGGATGAATTTTTTTGTCAGATCTCTTGAAGCTAAAGCTAGGGATTGGTACTTAGGTTTTCTTGAGAAGTCTTTTTCCTTCTGGGATAAAATGGTGGATGCTTATAGAGAAGAATTTGCAAAACAACCTTCTGATCTTGTCACAAAGTCAAAACAACTTAAAAAAAAAGATGAAGAGTCAAGTGTTGCTTTTAGTCACAAATTTGTTGTTGCTCTTGCACTAATCCCTGAAAGTTTCAGACCTAGTACATCAGATTGCATTCATTTGTATTTTGAAGCTTTTGAGGAGGGATCTAGTGCAATGTTGAAGGATTTCAGAATATTGAGTATGCAGATGGCTTACACATGTTTAAATAATATGGAAAAAATGAGGAATGAATATGTGAAAATTTTGTTGTCTTTAGTTGTGGGTAAGCATGTTGATGAAATCAACAACTGTGTGAGTACAAATGATCAATTGTCTTCAGTTTTATATACATACAAGTGCATACTTGAGAAGGAAGAAGTTATGAATGATACAATGTCTACCATTGATGATCATGATAGTGAAAATGTTTGTGTCTATCCTCAAGAGGATGAGCAACTCAATGATGACACCCAGTCCAATATTGAAATGCAAAAAGATGAGGATTGCTATTGTGACACCCACTCCATTGAGTTTTCAGATCTTGATGATGGTGATATCATGGTACACCTTGACTTAAAACTTGGTGATGCATGCAGTTCTAGTGGAAGTCATATTCCTTCCAGTTATGAACCAGTTGGTCAACATGGTGATAATGTGGGCAATAACAAACAACCATTTGATTTTTATGATGCATTGTATGATGAGCATGAAAGTATGCAGACTGATGTAAGTTCAAAAACTTGTTTTGATGAGTTAGAAACAACAAGTAACCTTGAAGTTTGTATATTTGATAAGCAGGATTTTGAGAATTTTAATGCAGACTTGGATAAGTATTTGTTTCCTAATTTAGATGAGCCTAGTTATGAGTCTTTTCATGTGGATATGGATGTTGATTTCAAAGAAAAAATAGATTATTTTCTTGAACCAAAATTGCTCACTTTTGAACAAGCTATGAATGCTGAAGATGTTGACATGTTGTGCTCAGAGGATATCAAAGTGAGCAAGAATAAGGATAGGTTAGAGATTCTTGATGATTCTTTGCACCGGCATGTTGAGGCAAAGTTACCGTGTGTGCCAATGTATGAATGTATCTCTTTACATACACTCGGAGGTAGTTTGCATGTTGAACATAATCTTTTCATTAGTTCTCATGATTGTTTCACCTTTGACATGCAAACTAATAATTAGATTGAGCTCGATAGTACCAGCCATGTGGCAGCATATGAGTGCCATTTTTTTCAGTTGGATGAAGTTTTCTTACAGTGTGGTAACATTCAAAACATTGAAGAATGTTGTTTTCAACTTGACAATGATTTAAATGATAAATATTATAAGTTGTTGCCACACAATAATCAATATTTTAAGGGTATGCCTGATTTGAAAATGCATGGTAATTATAAATTTGTTGATAACATTGTATATGATGGGTTGTTGGGAGATGCCAGCATATTGAATCAGGCATATTGTAGTGATGTTTTTAGGTTGGTTTCAGTGAAGTGTGACAAGAACTTTGTTTATGAAAGAGGTAAGAAGAGACATACAGTTCTCGGTGGCCTTGGTCCATCAGATATGGTTTGAATTGTCAAACCAGAGCAGTAGGGTGCAAAGACGACCTTTTGACTCTGTCACCCAATGAAGTAGGCACTCAGTCTGCTTCTCCAGAGGATTTGAATTCATGCTATTCCCACAAGGGGCATACATCCCTAGTCGGAGCCACTGTTGGGACCTCTAAAATTTGGTTAAATTTTGAGGGCCCATGTAAAATTTTGCTTAATGCACTTAGAAGTACCTTGCAGAATAAGCCTAAGTAGCTCACTTTGGGAGCTCATATTTTGACACCCATGAATTGTCATGAAAAATCACTTTGGGGAATTGTTGAACACCTATTGGAGATGCCATATGTCCATTTGCAACTTCCCATGATCATTTTTAATAAGTTTTTGATGCCCCTTTTTGGAGGTCCAAAAGTTGGTTTGCTGTATACACGTGTTGCACCTTCTTGAGTAGGCCACCTTTGTGATGTTGTATCTTTGTGCTTGTTGAGTATTAAGCCAAACTGATATTTTTCCATGATTATCTGCATCTTTATGAAGCCCCATGTCAGTTGGCATAGCCCCGTGAATCCATTTGTCAAGTTTCCCAACTTGATTCCCTTTGCAAATTGTTCAGATTTGCAAACTGAACTGTGTAAATCTGTAGAAAGTGGCCTCATACTTGAATTTTTATTTTGCAACCTTTTAACCTGCATGCAAAAGTGGTTGTTCCTTGTGATTGTATATACTATTATCTACCACTTTTCCAGTTTGTAGTACCCCATCACCTTATTTGATATTTTTTCAAAGCCCATTCCAGATGAACTTTTTCAAGGTTTCAAAATCAGCATTTTCAGAAAAGTTTGAGAAGACAACTTTGTCAATTAATATCTTTCACCTCAAGATCCCTTTTTTTGATCTGTTTGTTGCAATAAATTCTTGGGTCAAGTGTCTACATGCCTACTTAGTTTCAAGCTCCTAGGATAAATTCTGATGGGTTATTTAATCATTTTTTGATCGTGACATGGCCAAAAATGGTTTTTCGAAAATTTTCAAATTTTGAAAATATAAGGAGAACCCATTTCTTGTTTTGGTCTAAAACCTCCACAACTCCATTTTCATCAAGATAAGAGGTCATTTGATACATTATTTTAATGTACTTATGTTGCGGCGAACACGTCCCGTGGGCAATTTACAAAGGAGGTACCTAAATTTTAATGGCTGGGTAAAATTTGAGGAAATGGGTTTTCTCTAAATAATTGATTATGACTACACACAAAAATCCCGGTTTGCCTGCAGTGAATTTTCTCGATTCAGCCTACAGGCGTAATTAAAATTTGCATTTTTTAAAAAGTTTCAAATGCTTATGTTTAAAATATTTTTGAATATTTAAACATTATGCAAATATGAAAAATGAAATTAGGGAAAAAATATGATACATTTCAAATGTTTTGAGCAAAAGAAAGTTTAATTCTTGCTTATGATTGGCTAAAAAGCGGCTTTCACAAAACTCATCACATTTTGGTCCGTTCTTCACATTCAAATTGGTTATCAGCGATGGTGGTTGCCTCTCATTGCCCATCGTGGATTGAAGGTATGTTTTCCAAATCAAATCAGCGATGAGAAATACCATTTCCTCTTTGCCACATATCGTTGATTTGTGTCTTCACCTTTTTCCTACATTCGCGATACAAGATGCTTGTGCAAAGGCATCTGGAAATGTTTGTGTAAGGCAATGGTGGATCTAGAAAAGCATCCATGGAAATCTTTGATGGAATTTTAATAGCAGGGTAAAATTCAAATGGTTTCTGTAGCCGAAAAAAGAGGAATTAAAATTTTCTTCTCTAGTAAGAAAAATTGTAAATGCACAGTTGGGATAGTGAAATGTGAAATAAAATGGTGAATGCACAGCTAGATAGAGGAAGATGGAGTTGCATTTTGAATGCTGCAATTTTTTTCTTATTTTCAACAAATTTCATAAAGAATTTGATGTGTATGAGGAACGATGGACTCGGGTGGAGAAGAGGGCTTTCGCCCATTGCTGTTTTCAATGGTTTCTTCCTCTAGGCATCAGCGGGCAATACAAACCTTCCTTTTCGCGCATCGTTGATTAATATTTGCTTCTCCAAATGTATTAGTGATTGGTGAGACAAAGTTTCTTTGATTTTCATTGGGCCTCGTTAATGATTATTAACTTCTCCATAGTGTATTCACGATATTCGATGGTGTTGGGGAAACATTGGAAAGTGAGTTTGTGGTGGCTCGTGCTCTCTTAAAAAAGGATTTGAGGGTGAGTTTTAAATGTGTTGGGGTAATAAAAAGTGTTGCCAAATAACTAAATTTGGGGTTTTCAGATTATTTGAAAGCACATTTTAAATATGGGGCATGAATAAACAATTTTAAATATTGCCCGATATAAGTAATTGAAGGCCTTTGCTAAAAAAGAAAAATCAAATCAAAGTCTTTTGTGAGGCCTCTAAATGCAAAGATAGTGAGGATGGAAATGGGTAAAATATTTTACCCAAGGAAAATGTTAAAAACCCCATCATTTAAAGGGTAAATGAGTTATTTTAATAACGTGTGCAAGTGCAGGCAACGCGAGAATCTTTACTTGAGGAGAATGTTGAATGAAAAATATTTTAAATGGGATATTTAAAATATCATGGGCACGGGTAAATAATTTTATAATGTGAACATTTTATTCATGTGCAAAGTGTTTTGCTGGAAATAAGTTTTACAGAGAGGACCATTTTCACGCAGCTGAGTGAAAGATGAATAGGTAAAAGGGGAGATTTTTATTACAATGAAGGGTTTTACAAGCCGACAGAATATTCTCTACAATAGGGCATTTCTTCAACGCGGGTAAAGCGCAAAAAAAGAGAATGATGAATTTTCACAAAGAGGAATATTTTTCTGTTGCAGGGAAATGGAGTGAGGAGCAAGAAAACAGAGAGCAGGTTGTGTAAGAAAAGCAGAGGTGCGGAAACACTTTCCTAATGTCAAGACCACAGGGAAGAATGCAATGCAGGGCTTTTAATTTTTCAAATTACAATCTAATTAATACACACATGAAAGATTTACAGAAATAGAGCAAATACTCAAAGACAATGAACAACAAATTTACGTGGGAAACCCTTATGGGAAAAAACCCACCACACCAAACTGAATCTCTTTGTATTACAGTAACAAAAAATTACATACAATTCAGAGATACAACTCTATGGTTATCAGTTCTCAGAAGCTACATTCATTGTTCATTAGTTACAAAAATGCTCTCTCAACAATTCGATTCACTCCTCATTTTTTCCTCAAATCAGAATCGATCTGCTTTTATTTTATCACATTCTAATTTTTCCTTCTGTGCATTCTTATCTGCCAGATCTCCATCGAGGAAAGTTTCCATGCTGTTTCAGATTTTTCCCTGCAAGCTATTTTTCTCCAGTGCTGCAACAGTTACAAAAAACCAACCGTCATCAGTTTGAAAATCGCTTCCTCTGATTGGTCCAACAGGATGCCACACAGGATGGTCACATGGTCAACGGCGTCCAAACTTTGTTGGCATATCGGTGAGACACTAATAGTGTCTCCCCGATGCCACAAAGTATTCGCTATCGATTATCGGCTTCAGACCCCAATAGTCGGCAAGAGGATTCTCTTTCGACAAGACTCATACTGAAAACCATAAGTCATATCGAACTCAGAGAGACCATCGGCAAGACATATTGATCTCGCCAAGACCTCATATCAAAGTCTTCAAGTTATGCCGTCGAGTGATTTCCATTCAGCGTGACAATCGCATTTCAGTGAGACTCATATCAAAGTCAAAAGTCACAGTGATGAGTTACACTATTGGCAAGACACTTCGTTCTCGCCAAGACTTCCCATCGACCACTGCATGCTACACCAAAGCCTTACAACTATCAGCAAGACCCCACGGTTTTGGTGAGATGTCATACCGCAAGACACA